>VZTT01034375.1:2271-15017 GCA_013400855.1 Buphagus erythrorhynchus | reverse complement strand
CAGCAGTTTTGGGTTATTTGCAGGGACAAAGATTAGAAATAAAGAGCAATTGTATTTTGACCCATAAATAACTCCAACTTTCAGATGTCTCTCGTACTCTCTGAATCTGTAAAGGAATTTCCTTACAGCCAGAAGAATGATTTTTTTTTCGGTAGTCTGTCTGTAAGATGAACAGGACACCTACTTTTATCAGTCTTCACAGTGAGTAAAAATATTTTCAGAATGTTTGCCAGCTAAGTTATCTTGTGTGACAGAGTCTAACCCTGCAAAGATTTTATTTTGAATGTTTTAGGGTTTTTAAACACACATATAGACAAAAATATGTACATTTGCTCATTTCTTTATTTAAACAAAGGGAAAAAATATGTTCATGAAGGCTTTGAACTTTTAATTTTTTTAAATTGTAGATTCCAGTGGTTCAGGCATCTGTATAACAGGCTTGTCTGTGCTATACTGCAGAGAAACCTTCCTCTTTGACCTACTGGGTGTTTCTTTTCTGAGGGAGGAAAGGAATTCTTTCCATGTTAAAGGAGTTCAGTCTCCTCCTGTCACTGATTGCCTCTGTTGCTTAGTTGAGCCCAATTATATGCAATGGCTTTTCAAGGGTTCAGCTGTGAAGAAGGCATGTGTGCAAATGATATCAATAAAATAACAAGATTTGCATACACAGGAGCAGAACACATGCTACTGCTTTGAAGATTTACTGTATGAGGTACACTTAATGTTTGGTAGGACAGCTGTTGACACTGCCACTTTTACATTGCTCCTGTTTAGTTCTCCTGGCTGCCATAGGCAGAGGCAAAAGAAAAAGGCAGTGCTAGCTGTTCATGCAGGAGTAATAACAGCTCTTAACAGAAGAAGAGTAATTACCTTTGTCTGGTTTCTCCCTGCTCGAAAATCTAATAAAATAGAGACCATTGCCTAGATAGCTGATAGATACAGAAATCCTCTTGCTTTTACTAAATCTGTGGCTTGTTATGTTACACCTTTTGCTCACAAGCTGAACTTGCATCTTAATTTTGAAAAAAACCATTTCTGATGGGTAGATTTCCTGAGCACATTTGACAGCTTTCAAGCTAGTGGTATTTGGCAAGGCCTTTTAAAGTTATAGGAGATTTATAGCTTAAGAGATTCCATAGCAGTGGGTTCAGATCCGACCCCTCTCTCCCAGCTCCTGCTCTGGGTAACAGTGACAGGAGCTGTCTGTATACCAGAAGGAACAGTTTAAGAGGAGTGGCTGCATTTGGCAATAGAAGCCCCTGTTAGCAGCCGGAAGCATTGGTGCTGAAAAGCAATCGCTGGTGTCAAGAACTTTCCTAGCTAAGCACTGCAGCTGGTGGCAATAAATAGCATTCTAATAAAGGAGGATGTTCAGCCCGTGACATAAGCGAATACTGTTTCAACCACAAAAAGTAATTTATGGTGCTGCATATGTCTGAAATGGATTTTTTCTGATACATTTTAAAATAAAAATGCTAAGATTTCAATGGAGGGAAAGATCTGCATTTTAAATCAAAATGGAATTGAAAGATCAATAAAAAGTGTACTGCTTTTTTAAGTACGCAATGATACATAACATCTTAAGGATGTGCACTGTCACAAAGCACAATTACCTCCATTCCTAAAAATGAAAGATGCTGTTTTCTGACTGTGAATGTTCTCTATATTGCATCAAACCTAATAACTTCCCATGCCAGTGATAATCCTCCCAAACATTTAGACAGAACCATCATCATCTTCTCATAAGAATGCAGTAAGTAGCAAATAACAATATGTTTGTATTGCATAAACATAATCCCTGAAAAAAAAAATCAGCTCCAGCCTGCTCAATGAGGAGCAAAAGGAGTGGTAGCAAAGTCATTAGACTCATTGGGCCTGTTACTGTTGAGTCCACTACAGCAAACAAGTTATTAGTTTTGACATAACCAGTGGTTTATTTGAACATATGCTTCTGCTCTTTGGTATGCATTCCATTTGTGCCACATGTGACTTCTCTTACATAATTACTGTAAAACATAGCAGTGTTACTTATTGTATCATCTCCCACTGGGATGAGATGTGTGGATGTGGTACCAGGAAAAACTGTCCTTTAAATTTATTACTGCTAGCTAATTTGGGATGCTTTTGGGGTGCATGGAAGAAAGGGCAGTTTTATGTGAGCATAGGCTGTCAGATTAAATGAGTGGATAGGTTGTTTTGAAAGGCTTTTTATACAGCAGTTTGTTTCGAATCACAAGGGTTGTGTGTGCAAGCACATAAAATGAGAAACTGTTTAAATGTTACTGTCAAGATGCTTTGTATTGGAATGTAAAGCACAGTGTACACATTGGAAATTCCTTGGGAGTACATATCTTTTGTATCATTCTTTTGCATGTGTTTATTAGTTCTCTAGTTTCGTTTTAGGAAGAAACAGGCCTGCCTGTTTGAAGAGATGGCTGATACCCATTTATCAGCCATACAGCTCTGTACTCAAGTTGATTCCCACCCCAGCCCCTTCTCCCTCCCCCTGTAAATGGTTTCTGCTGTCATTTAGGAGTTAAAGAGTCAGATTCTCAGCTGATGCATATCAACACTGCTATCCTGAAATAAATGGGCATAACTTCACTGAAGTCACTGAAACCTAAGCTCAGACTCGTGGGTTTTACTGTCCTTGAGTGCAGTGTTTTAAGGCTTATGATACACACTTCTGTAATACTTTGTTATGGTATAAACAAACACTACGCTTCTGATTTGAATTATAATCTCATTCACCCAGAAACCAATAGAGCTTTGCTTATTTATCCCAGCTGAGAAGATAGCCCAAAGGCTTTTCATGTTGTATGATAAAGTCATGGGCTGTGATTCCAACAGCACCCCCTCACCCCCCCCATATAAACAAGGAGGCAACCCCACTACTGCTGGTGCAATTACTTAGATGTGAAACAGTTGTTCAGAGAATTCTGGATTCAAATCAGTGCCACAATGTTTATTCTGTAGTGAAGTGATGTGTCTGCCAAGGCTTTACTCAGTTCAGATAGAAAGCAAGAGTCTGAATTCAGGTACTGGTATGAAGAGCTGGGCAGAAATTTGGGAGTAATTAAAGGATGGAACACCTACCAAAAATGTTGAATTGAACATTTCCTGTAAACTGTGTGTGCAGCCACAACACACTTTGATTCTGAGTAGCATTTAAACTTGGGATAGAATCCAGCTGCAAAGCCTGGATCTAGATCTGAATTCCCACAAGTTCAAGGTTGTTGTGATCAGTGGAGTTTACTTAGTTCCATATCTAAGTACAGAAATTTTAAGTTAACTTCAATCAGATGTTCTTGGGATCTACTGGGATAATAGTGCAATAAAAGCTGAAATTAAACATATCTGGTTTTTGTAGGGATTTTATTAGTATTCTGGTTTAAGGTTAAAATAGTGCACTTGTGCAGTCAGCCTACATTAATAAATTAAAGCAGGGAAGTTAATAAATTATTTAAAATCATAGTTTACACATTCTTCCAAAGCAAAAGAAGTACAGAAAGTTCATCTGAATTCTCAAGGCAGTGCATGTGGTGAACATTAGTTTCTGCTTTCTTCCTTGCTTTTTTTTTAGGTTGATTAAAGCTTTATTTTTCTTCACAAATACTGTACTGGTAACTGAAGATATCTTGCACATGTGTACAACATCAGGGATAGCAACACCAGTGATATGAGGACCTTCCTTAGGTGCAGGGTATAGTGGCACATATGGAAACATATAAGGAAACACACAGAAATTTATAAGAAAACATAACTGTGTGTATTCAGATCTCCACAGTGGTATGTTCTTTCCAAACTGCAAGTCATATCAAATGAAGGAACATGGCCTGGCAAGAATTGAGAACTGGAGAAAGAAAAGAATGCAGTATTTACTTAAATTCAAAACAAAACTCAAAACAAAGAACCCTGTTACTCCTTCTAAGTTTAGCCCATAATATGTCATTCAGCATGATGTCTTGATCCAAATCAGCTATAGGAATGCAAGAGATATCAGTTGTCGCAATTTTTGTCAACAAGAAACAAAAATAATCAATGATATCATTGTTCTCCTTTGTTACCTGTTTTCTTCAGTTCAGCCAGGTTGGTGATTATCCAGGGAGTGTCTGCAATGATAATTCTGACAGAAACTCCAGCTCATGTTTTTGGCCGGTAAGAAGGCATTGATAAGAAAATGCAGGTAAAGGAGAGAAAGCTGAGAGGAAGATGAGGGCTGAGGTTTGTGAGTGCTGTATTCCTCTGGCATGGCTGGAACGCTCTGCTGAATGCTGTGGGTTAGCCTGACATTGCCTGGGTATGCATGGGAAGCTATCTCCTGCCTGGAGAAGGTCTTTGGTGCTTTGGAAAAGCATCTTTACTCAGGGCAGAGAAGTGGGGAAACAAAACAGTTTCTAGAGTGATGAGAGCCTACCTGTGAACATAATCCAGGACTCCCATAATACTTCCAAAATGAGCAGGATGGCTGTGGCTTCTGTGAGCTCTGGCTTTTAGGCAGCATGTCAGCTGAGGGTGGGTGGTTGCTGAAGGAGGCTTGCAAATTCAGCTGTCTAAAACAGCTAATTGCAGTTAACCTGGTGTAACATTCTTATTGAACTGGCTGTGTTCTTCTGGCTTTTATTAAATCAGTTTTTTTCAGAACTTTAAAGTACAAAGGTCAGACTAGAGATGACCTCTGGCCAAGCAAGGGTGTCTCTAAGCAGCTGAAGAACACTTTTGAGGAGCTGATTTACCCCAAAATGGTGTTTGTTCCACTAGAACCCAAACACCTGCTATGTAGGACTGCACAATTTGAATCTGATACTTCCCTGTGATCTAATCCCCCTTTGATCATCAGTTTTTAAGACTTGAAGCCCATTGCTTTTTCTCTGCTCCCTTCTTCTGACTTAAATATTTGCAGATGACACTGCTTTGCAACATAAAAGCCTGTCACTTGGAGCACTTGGCTTTTCCCATCTCCCCCATTCTTGTGATCTGCCGAGTAGCTGTGCTGGCTTTTGTGGTGTTAGACCTGCTTATAGCTGTGTAATGGAACAAATGGGATCCACACATTTTCAGAGCCTTTAAATGATCCTATAATACGCACAGATGCAGCAATGACTTAAGTGGCTTCCTCTTCACCTTCCCCAGTCAAGCTCAAAAATGACAGCATTAATAGCACAAAAATCAAGAAAGAAAAAAGCCACAGGAAGCACTCTGGCACTCACTTTGGTTTTTTGCTCTTTCTTCAAGTTAACTCAAAGAAAAGGCAATGACTCCTTTAAATGTGTGTTACAGGTGTGGCAGCACTCAATCTTTTTCTGTGTGTCCTGGTTAAGGGAGGAATGACAGCTGATGAATACATCTTTCTAGAGATCTGAAGTGACCATATTTACTGAACTGGATCTTTTGAAGACTGAGATAGTGAGGCTACGTTTTGCTTAGCATTTTTAAATGAAATTAAACTATGAATCACTTCTGTTATGCCCTCTTTTTCGTGTCCCTTCAAGTGATTTTCTGTTTCTTATTTGTAATTTAGTAGGCTGGAACAAGGATCTTGAAGATTGTATCTTTAGAAACCCAAGTTTCAGAGGACTTGCCAAATCTTACATCGAATACGAGACTTGCAGAAAGAGCATTAAAAAATATTTAAACTAAGTGATTAATTTCTTACCATCTGGAAAACCACAATCAGCAACAAAAGCAACTCAAAAATTCAAATGCCATTAATAGGCTTAGTGCTTCAATACAGAATATTATACTGCTTGTAAGAACAGTCCTAACCAGCCTTTCAAACACATCAGAAGAGACAATCCTATACATAATGTGAAATCTCTATATTATGATTGATGTCCAAGATTTATGATGTTATAAACTATTGGTTATGCTGTTTTGACAATGTAAGAATTAATGAACAAGACAGATTTGCCTGCAGTGAAAAACTATATCATATAGAAACATTAATAAAGATAAAACATTTGGAAATTCTTTAAGAAAAATAACATTTTTGCTCTTTTCTCAAGGAAAAAAATGAAGCCAGAAACATGACAGATTTCATCAAGAGAGCTGTTCACAGATTAAAAGCAGGTCTGATTTTTGTTTTGCCATGCTAGACTTCACTTCTCAAACCACAGAAGAGTGAGGCGAATGTTTTCAAGCTTATAGTGTTGTTTGTTTTGTTTTTCTTCCTTACACAGTGAATATTGTCTTCCTGCTAATTCTGTTATACCATACAAGACTTGTTTGCATCTCGGGTTCTTCTGTTCAGCCTTCTGGTGCACTCAGAAAATGCCACAGAGGATCCACTCTGATCTTAATGTCTGTCTGTTAAAGCAGCAAGGTCTGCTCCTGTAAGGAGCTCTGGTGACAGGCCAGGGCATTGGGGTGACAGATCAGGACATTGGGGTGACAGACCAGGACACTGGGGTGACAGATCAGGGCATTGGGGTGACAGACCAGGGCGTTGGGGTGACAGATCAGGACATTGGGGTGACAGACCAGGACACTGGTGTGACAGACCAGGACATTGGGGTGACAGACCAGGGCGTTGGGGTGACAGACCAGGACACTGGGGTGACAGACCAGGTCACTGGGGTGTTCAGCACCACACAGGATCTGCAGCTGATACAGGTGGGAAAGCTGTGAAGAAATGCACAGAACAGCAGGAGCTGAAGCTCAAGATCCTTTGATTACTGCAGGGCGTGGGCTGCTCTGTAAAAGGGTACTTCTGTCCCCAGTAGCTGTTGTGGAGAGCTACTCAATGCAAACCTTGGAAGCCCATTTCTGTGTGCCTAAATGCCTTCATGGAGTAATTTTTGGTGTGCATGAAACTTCCTGCATGAACTTTAGGAACTCAGGTTACACTAAATCACTAGATTGTTTACCTCTTGGTTTGAACACAAAAATAGCTGACAAGGAATTTTAGAGAAATATTGGTTTAAAACTTAATATCCCAGAAGGGGGTGAACTTGGAAGTGTGAAATTGTATTTATTTGGCATAAGTTAAAAAGACCAGGCCAGAAGACTGAAGCATGAACATGAAAGTCCATCTTTAATCAGTGAAAATTCAATACTGGTGTTAAGGATATTTCTTGCCTATCTTTCTCATACTTTTTTGATGCTACTTTTGTGCTAAGCACCTTCAGAAGTTTATAAACCAGTTTAGCTGGGCTCTGCCATTGAAGAAGACAATAGAAAATGAATGTCCTGCTGAGAATTAGAGAGATTATTAGATCCCTTAAACTCTCTACTGAGTCTTTCTACTTGCTTTTTATATTGTAAAAATATAGTGGTTACAGAAACATGTTTGATCAGAAACATTAAGTAGCTGAGCATGCAAGAAATGTTTCTCCATATT
The DNA here is from genome assembly GCA_013400855.1 of Buphagus erythrorhynchus. Classification (NCBI taxonomy): domain Eukaryota; kingdom Metazoa; phylum Chordata; class Aves; order Passeriformes; family Sturnidae; genus Buphagus; species Buphagus erythrorhynchus. Next base: position 7,678 of record VZTT01034375.1, on the reverse strand, counting down.
GCTAGAGAGATATGAAGTCAGTCTTATTTGTCCTTTGTTTTATTAGCTTTTATCTTTGGTTTCTGCTATTCTAATCTTAAAGGTGAGATCTAAAAGGAATAAATTCAGATGCCTAAACTTGGAACACCATTCCTGCAGATCCTAGTGCCAGCATATCATTTCCCAGGACAAAACAAAACCTCAGATTTTGACTCCAGAATTCCCCATAAGCCTAAAGTTCTGCTGCTCCCCATGCCCTGGAACACCTTGGTTGAACCATCATCACCTTGTCACCTTGTTCTGGCTTTCTTCCTGGCTAGGATCTGAAGTTAGAGCAACTTCCTGGCTGGGTTTCAACTGCATGTTAATCTAAAAGCAAACCTACATACGGTGAATTAATCAATCTCTACTTGAAGTGCAGTGATAGCAACCTTTTTTCTTTATAGAACACATATGGGAAGAGAAAGAGTCCTTGTGGTCCCCCTCATATACAATTGCATTTTGGTAAGTGAATTAATATGTACTTAGTTTTCTTCTTTGTATGAAGGATAGATTTAGACTGACTGAAGACATATCCAAAATAGCACTGCGATGTTGTTCCCAACATTCTTGTTCCCATTTTCTGGCCCCCGAAACGTGAGTTTTTCCTATATCAGAATGACTCTGACAGATCAGAGCGGAGACTGTTAACTGTGCCCACAGGTTTGGACTCCCACTTGTGTCCTTCTGATCCCAAGAAGGTGCTGTAACCACCTACTTTTCCACAGAAGTGTACTGAGAGAGGGCTCCGTGTCTTCTGCACCTTTGGAGAAATTCTCTACAACTCTTTATTGTGAGAGCATTTGTAGGCACTAACATTTAAGACTTTGGATTGTAAGTAGGTGGGAACACCACTTTGCCCTTTACAAAGACTCCTGTTTCAGGGGGAAAAAAAGAATTTGCAAATAGCTCTTCCCAGCTTCTTCCTGCTGGAGTCAGTGTGTTGACCCTCAGGTGTTTGTTCAGTCAGGAGGTGGTTTAAAATGCACCTGCTCAGGCAGTAGCTCCTTTAGCGAATGACACGGGGAGCTGGGGCCCCTAAATAAGATGTCTTTGCTCAGAACAGTTTAGCCACACAACACAAGGTTGCTGCATCTGCTTGGTGCTTGTCTCAGCTCTGCAGCATTTCATACTTTGGACTTCGTAGCTTTGCAGAGTTGGCAAAACCTGTTTTATGTTCCAATATGCACCACTGACTAAAGCTCTTTCTGTTGGGAACCACTCCAAATGCTCTGCTAACAGTAAACATCCCACTGGGATTCTGTCTTACTATCTACTACATCTCCTGCTAAATAACAGTTTGGATTAAAAAAAAAATCAGCTTTATATTGAAGAAAATCAGATATACAATCAGATATACTTCTCCTTGATTGAAAGCATCCATGTAACTGTCTGTGTCTATGATAAAAGTAAATAAAAAAATACAGCTGAATTTCATTTCAAATTGAAGTCTTACAAAGCTGAATAGGGATTTTCAAGAGCATTTGGAAACTGGCTTAAGTTAGATTCCTCTGAAATAATTGGCAAGTGATGCCTAGAGGCAATGAGTTAAGTTGCTGCTGATTGCACAAGCAAAATCCCACTCATGACTTCTTAATTAATCTCTTGGAAGATATGGCAACAAGGTCTCTCTTGTAGGCTGTAGTATATGGATTGTCAAGTAGTGCTTAGAAACTGTAGTCCCTGTCTTTCTAAATTAAGTGGTCAATATCCTCCCCTGGACATCAGTGGTAAGGCTAAATTACTTCTAAGAGATATGTGTAAGACTTTCTAAAGCTCAGATAAGCCTAAAACATTGAAGCTGCTAATTTCTGCTGCTAGCAGCACTGAGTTGCATGGGGCAACCAAAAATACAGAAGTGTGTGTTATTTGCAAAATTCTCTTCAGATTCAATTTATAGCAACCTCACTTTGCCTTTAGTCAGAGTTCACAACAAGAACAAAAACACACTGTAAATATTTTGGTCTGTGCAGCATGAGATTGCCTTTGAACACTATGTGGGAAACAAAACCAATAAAAAAACCCTCACCCCCCCCAAAAAAAAAAAAAAAATGCTGTAGTGTAGCAGCACAGATGTACATGGAACTCAGAAGCTGAGGTACTGTCCATTGTGGGGTTTTTTTCTAGTGCACTATTTGGTGATAAACTTTTTGTCACTGGATTCAAGCAGTACTGTATGCTTCCTTTCATTAAATGAACAAATGAACAATGGCACACAGAAGTAGCTTTATCAGCTCAAAGACACCTCTTATTTCTTGACAAACCTGTGTACCCTCAGTGTGCTCATCTGCCATTCAGCATACTTTGTGCCACTCAGATACATCTAAAACTTGCCAATATTCTTGTTGCATCTCTATCTCAGTATTTTTGGCAGAGGCTATAAACGAAGCAGAGATATCTATTGGTTCTCTGCTCCTTCTTCAAGCACTGACTTTTATATTGCACCACCAGAGCTTTAATAATTGTACACCAGAAAATATATAAATGTTTCTTAAATCACTGAAGGAATGATAATTTACAGCACAGAAGGAGACCTGGCTCCACAACTTGAGGAGATAAACTGAAGATGGTTTTTACAAAGGTATTATTCCAGTCCTGTGAATTAATGGAACTTTCCAAAGTGAGAACAATGTGGAAAGATGAAACAAACCAGACAATGAAACAATTATGTAAAAATATCTTCATTTTTAGCACATTGGCAAATGAATGCATTTAGTACAGTATACCAGTCTCACAAGCTGCCTCTCAATCTGGACCTGTGGAACTGAGAGAAAGCACTGCAGTGCCAAGGAGAGAGAGACAGTGAGAAATCAAGAGTACATCTCCAGACAATGTGAACATGTTATAAAACTGCTTTTATACCTTAAGCCAGGTCAAGACTAATGCTATTGCTGATTCAGTTCTGTAGAGCCAGACAACAGAATCCACTACACTGATCAAAACAGAGATACAGTTTGGTTCTTCTGTCACAGGACTGTCAAGGCTTGAATTCAAACCTGGGATTTCATCCTTATGATAGGTCCTTTCCTTTGTTTGCCTTTGCTCCTGATTCACACTGAATACACCTCGCCAAAGAATTCAGGAAAACACTTTTTGATATCTTTGAAGGAAATGGAGGCCAAGAAATCAGAAAATGCTTTGCTGTTTAGCTTTTAGTATTTATAAAACCAGGAAGCCATCACTTATAGGCTTGCCATCCAAGGGCTAAATAGACAGAGGAAGTTGTGTTCTCACATTGTTAACAGATTAGTGGGAGCACAGTAATGCATTTCACTAGCTAACATATTTAAAGACACAACTTGTGTGCATGAGAGTTTTGATGTCTCACTTTTGCAAACATGGTGGCTACTATGCCCCTAAGAATACTATTTTTCTAAATCCTAGATTAAAAACACATGAAAGGGGAATAGGGGAGATTTAGCAAATTGAATCAGATGAGAGAAAACTGAAAACTGCATAAAGGAAAGAATAATAGAAACCCTCATTACTGAAACTGGAAACTAGCAAAATAAAAGTGAGTTTCATAGAAACAACTAGAAGAGTATGCTGGGATTACACACTGGCTTTTGATTAAAGATGCCTTTTATTGAAAGCAATTTAGCAGAAGAAACTTTCCATGGGTTACAAGATACCTATATACTGACCCAGCAAGGTGGGGCATCTTGAGAGTGTCTTCCAAAGCAGGACTGGGAAAAGAGCAGCTGTCACCTAAGTCTCTGGTGACAACTTTCCCCCTGTTGTCCTTCAGGGGTTGCAGGTTGCCTCTCTTCAGAAGCAGCCACTAAAAACTTTAGTCAGGCTTAGCACATGGAGGCAAGCAGTTTTGGAAGAAGAAACAGATACAAGCAGTATAGGAAGGAAGTATGCAAAAAAGATAAAAAGAAGGCTAGTACAACACAATTTTTAAAGGAAAATGGAATTAGAGCCAAAGTGTTATTAACACAAAAAAATCTGAGAAAAAATCTCATAGGCTGAGTGTGAAGCAGTTTCATTAGTGAGAAATGTAAAGCAATTCTGAACTAATTGTTTAAGCACAAGAACGTATTTTTCTACTTGGTGCTTATTGTACTGGCTCTTGCCATCCTTGTGCCATAGCACATCCAGCTCAAAATAGACATTGTGTCAGTACTAGCACAAGTGACTGTAACTTTTAAAGGGTTGTCCCAGGAAGTAGGAATGAGACCTTAGCACCTTCCTTATGTTGGAAAACCCAGCTTGTTAACATGCCAGGAAGAAGTAGACCAGTAAGGCGAAGTAAAATCCAGTCCCTGTGGAAGACTAACAGAGTAAATGCTCAGCCATCAGCATGATGTTGCTGAACACAGATGCCAGTAGATGACTGTCTCTAATCCAGTCTAGCACTGGAATGATGTTGGGTAGGATAAGAAAAAAACCATCAGCAGACTCAAAGCTCTCCCCAGGCATACGTGGGCTGGAGATGGATAAGTATGAGAAAAATCCAATGGAATTTGCTTCTGAGTCCTCATGGCAGAGCTCTGACAAACTGACCACTTTGTGTAAGTTCTTATGCCTGAGTAACTGAAGAATGAAGGAAAAACGTCTGCAATTTGTAAAACGGGAACAGGGAAACTGAAAATTACACCATGTAACAAAATACACTCTTCAATGTTACTTTTCAGCTAACAGGCACGTCACTGGGGTGTAATTAATATACCCACTGTTTCCCAAATATTAAATACTTTATTTTCCTCTTTGTCTTTAGTTAGTATCAGCTATGAGAAAGTTGTCTATGTCTGGTCAAGGAGCATAAAACAGCAATGCAAAGCATAAATTGATAGGATTGTTTCAAGCCAAATACAGCATGGATTAGGCAAATGCAATACAAAAGTAAATCTATGACACTTAATATCTTGCATTCTTATGACACATCTTCTTATCATGCCAGAAAATGCTGCTGAGCTTCCAGGGTCTGTGGGCTGCTGGAGCACAAATAACTCTTAACCTCTCCTCTGCCTTCAGCAAACCTTATAGAAAAGCTGGGAAGAAAGGAAAGCACAGGAAAACAACTGTCATCTGGAGCCTCCAACTTTTTTGGCAAGCTAGTACGAGCTCGTCAGTCCAGCTGAGGACTTGGACTAGTAGTAATAGAATCTTTTAAGATGATCCAGCCAATTTGAGAATTGAGAATTTGGACCTTCATGGCAAATGTACACCTAAGCAAAAAAAGTTGTTGCTTCTTCATGTTCCATGTAGCAGACACTTTCCTACTATTTAGTTTGTTAAAGTAAATTTTTATTTCACAAACTGAGCAGTAAGCCATATGTCTTCTGACTATGAAGACTGGTGTTATAAGTTTTAAGAGCATATCCTATAATGGATATATCTCATTAGTCTATATTTTATTGGTGACAGCTAAACATCAAATTCT
>VZTT01034373.1:526-72813 GCA_013400855.1 Buphagus erythrorhynchus | reverse complement strand
AAAGGTGCAAAACTTATTTCTGGTCTAAACAGACGAATGGGGAGACAATTCAGCATCATAAAGTCACCCCAGGACACTTGGCTTTCATCATCATTATAAAATCAAAGAGCATTTTATTGATAACAATTGATTAAACTTGTGTAGGATACTGTAAGTCTTACTGTAAGAAAATACTTAAAATGGAAGCCTATACACCTTATTCTTCCCACTTCTTTCTCTCATGCTGTTGTTGATGATGATGATGTCTTGGATTTCAGGACTCTACAGCACTCTGTAGGAGCTTACAGTTATTTACATTGTAGACAATTTGTGGGTATCATTTTCCAGGATGCAAATACTAAGCTCCTGAGCTAATAGCAGACTCTATGGGACTAAAGCATTGCTCAGAGTAGAGAAGGAGAGAATTACATAGTGCTTAAGCAAATTAGATCTACATAAATCCATGAGATGAGATAGGATAAATCCAAGGCTGCTCAGCAAGCTTGTCAATGTCACTGTGAGGCTGTTTTCTGTCAACTTTGAAAGTCACAGTGATCAGGAGAGGTTCCTGATGACTTGAAGAAAGCAAACCTCACACTCCAAGAAGGAATATATAGAGAACTAAAAAAAAGTCAGTCTCACCAGCACCTTTGAGATAATCCTCCTGGAAGGCATTTCCAAGAACCTGAAAGACAGGATGATGATTTGGAACAGCTGTCACAGATTAATTAGGGCAAGTTGTATCTGACTAACCTGACAGGTTTTATGGTCAGAGAAGAGTGCATGTTGGTTACCTTGACATCTCTCAGACCTTCAACACTGTTTGCACTGGCTGTAATGTCCTTAAATGTGAATTGATGTAAACTGCTTAACTGGGTGGAAGACAGGCTGGACTGCTGGGCTGAAGGGGTCAGTCATATGATGTCCAGTTGGTATTATGTTGTTAGGGGATTCTCTTAGGGGTGTTTACTGAGACCAGCAGTGTTCAACATATTTATTAATGCAGTTAATGTCAGGATTGAGTACACTCTTAGCAAGCTCATGACTGTCATTGAATGAGGTGGAGGATTCAGTGAGCTGGAGAGACCTCTACAGATTGGGAAAATGGGCTAAGAGACCTAGGCATTTAAGAAAGATATATACCAAGTCCTGCATCTCAGGTGATGCAGTCCTGTGTATTGGTACAGGCTGGACACTGATTAGGTAGAAAATACCTTTGTGGAAATGGACCTAGGAGTCCTACTTGACAGCAGGTTGACCATGAGGCAGCAGTTGCCCTTGTGGCAAAGATGGCCAACTGCTTCCTGGGCTGCTGCAGTAGGAGGAGAGTCGCCAGCAAATTGAGGGAGGTGATTCTTCCTCTACTTAACCCTGGTGAGTCCTATCTGGACTGCCATGATGAATGCTGTGCGTCCCCTGGGCAAGAGAGACATTGACAAAGTAGAGCAAATCCAGTGAAAGGCACCAGGATGACTAGAAGGCTGGAGGACATGATGTGGCTTGGTGGAATCTCATTACTATCCACAACAGCTTCATGGGAGGATATAGAGAAGCCAGATTTTTTGCAGAGGCACATGACTATAAAAGAAAACATGGACAAGAGACAATAGTCCCATGGTGAAACACAGGCAATTCCAGTTAACTGAAATGAAAAATTAAATGCCATGAGAGTGTTAAAAATCTAGAACAGGTTGCCCAGGGAGACTTTGAAGTTTCCATCTTTGGAGATGTTAAAGGATTTGTGTGCAAAGCTCTGAGCAACACAATTTGACCTTGGTCAAGACTGACCAGGTCTGAGGGAAGTGTAGGACTAGGTGACCTCTGAAAGTCCCTCACAAGCTAAATTATTCCATGGTCAATCAATTCTATGTCACTGGTTCATGCACTAAGGAACTATTTAAGGGGCCTCTGTAATTCTGCATATTTTCCTCTTTAGTTGAAAGTCTCCATGTCGCTGTAACAACATCACAAGTGAGTGAAACAGACAGATCGCCAGAGGAAAGTACTGAGGAATTAAGTGTGAAGCATGGATTCACTGCTAATGAAATAGTGGAACCTGTTCTGGGTGGTGAGTAAAATTTGATGCTTTTACATCTTCAGAGTGCTAAAATAATTGGTACCGGATTGGTTTTTTGGAAAGCCTTCATGGTCTAGGACAGAATCAATATAAAATAATGTAATGAAACTTGTCTTAGGGCTCAGGTAATGTAAACTGTTGTATAACTTCGTTGAAAGTACACTTTCTTGTCGTTGTTCAGCTGTGCATCAAGTCTATATTGCCAATATAGGCCATTTCCCTTTTTGTCAGGAGGCTTGAAAACTGGGATTGATATTCTAATAATTTCAGCTGCAAAAAATAGCATCAATTTCTCACAACAAAATGCGAATAAAGTTATGTAAAAAACATTGCTACAGAGCATTATTAGTGTTATGGTTACACTTATCTCCAACCTTTCATACATGAAATAGTGCTAATTTGTAAGGTAGAAAAACTGGATTGTGCCATGTGTGCCATCCTGGCTTGCAAATTTGTTTTTCCCCAGCCTAGGATCCATTATGTAACTACAGGCTATAAAAATAACTTTCTCATCATTCTGAGTAGCTGAAAAAAAGTATGCTCTTTATTTTTCTAGTCAGGATATGCTTTGATACCTTTCTTTTGCATTTTCTTGGGGCTTTATTTGTTAAATGCAGAAAGAAAAGGAATTGAAGAATCACCAGAAATCTATCTCAATGTTGAAAAGGAAATGGCAGGTTCCAATCTTGAGGATAAGGTATGGTAACAAGTTTTTCTTCCTGTATTGCACACAGTGTCTGGGCACCATGCATGTACATGCTATTCAAATTTTTATGGGGAATTTCACACAGATCCAAGTAATTCAGTCTAATAGAGGTCACTGCAAGTAATAATAAAATTTTAAAAAGCAGTCATAAACAATCCAAGCACAGAATGATTTTCCTGCAAGGCTTAAGCTTGGTGAGTTGTTATAACAGGCAGTGTTTTCAAACCACTTGTATGGGCCACTTACGTGCGTGGGTCTCTGCTGTCATCATTCAATAGATGCCTATCTATGGAGCTGCCAATAGTATTCCCTCTACTCCCTCCTCCTGTTCACATGATGATGAAAGTCTCCTGCAGTGACAGAGGGCTCAGGAAATGCAAGGAAGACTTGTGCATTAGAAGAACTTCATCCTGAGAACAAGCACATAAGAGAGGATGGATGTTTTCACACCAGCTCGCTTCAGAATTTTGAATCAAAGCAAAATGTAGCAATTAGAGAGTAGAAGAGAAAGTACTTACTTTGCAAAGTCCTATAGCTGATAAGCAAATCTGGGGAGAAAAGCAGAACCAAACATCAGTTCTGGACAAAACTAGGAATGACAAATTTTGTGTAGCAACAAAGTGTTGGAGTAAGCAATGTGAATTACAGTGTGGAAACAAAGTGAACCATAATAGTGCAGTTCTTAGGTGGAGAATAAGAATCACAAGAGGAATAAAGGGGAGAGAGAAGAATATAAGATATAGAACTTGAAATGGAAAGAAAACTTTTGTCAAAAGTTTAGCATTAACATATTGTCATTCCATCAAGTCTGAAAGAGGGCTTGTGTGCCTGAAACTTTTTGTTTGTTTGCTTGTTTTCTATATTGGGAATACTCTTGCTAATACACTAATCTCTCTATAACCTCACCTTATGCTTAGCTCTAGATCATCTTATTTATCTGACTGCTTATAGAAGGGAGAAGGAGGAAGAATGTGAGTGGAAAAAATTGTTTGAAAACAAAAGTCCAAGTGAGGGAGCAGAGAAGCTAGGTGAAGAAGAATAGAACCTAGAGAGGGTAGAGGAGCTCAGATATAGCCCATTAAAAATTGCAGTTGTTCTACATAAAAACTTTGCCATTGGGGTTATAGAGAAGGTACAGCTGGGCTTTTCTCAGAGGTGCACAGCAAAAGGATGACTGTCCAAGATTTTAAGTTGCAGCAAGGGAAATTCTGAGTGTATACAAGGAAAAAAATTCAGTGCAAGGATGATCAAGGAGCAATGCTTGTCCAAAGAGGTTGTGGGGGTCTCTACCCTTGGAGGTTTCCTGGATTTGACTGGATTTGACAGGAGAAGGCCTTTGGCAACTTCCTCTAACTTTGAAGCTATGCCTACTCATAAAACTGGAGGGACCTCTGGTCCCTCAGCAACTCTTCCACCCTAAGTCATTATCCTATTATTTATGGCCTATTATTTGGGCAAGGCATATAGTGCATCTTCTGATACCATGTCAGAATCAGACTTACCAGGAGGTGGCAGAGTGAGCAAAGAAAAGAGGAAAGGCAAGGGCTTTCCAGGGAGTGTCAGGCTTGAGAGGTGCCAGCTCTGGACTCAGCCCGACTAGCTTGGGAAAACAGGAGCTGGACAGGGGTGCGAGGGCTCCCAGCTTGGAGGTTAGATACTGACTAGATACTGGAAGGAAAGCACTGTCCCTGCAACATGAGGAGTCCCCTGTGGGCAGCTGTGAGAGGTGATTCCCACCTTGTCTCCCCTGTTCCTGCCTTGTAAGTGTATCTCTGCGAGCATTGTCCAGAGCACAGTGCAGCCTGCCCTGGAATCTGACTGTCCTCATCTCTCTGAACCAAGATGATCAGGAACAGTGGCAGAGAGATGGTGGTGGCCTTTAGCACAGTTAAACAACTGAAATTACTGCTTCACTCCTAGCTGGACTTGCAGGGCTTGTGCCAGCTCAGCTAAACCTTCCTCAGCCTCATGTCCTAGCGCTCAAGTGGTGCTGCAGTGAGGGGAACATGGGCACTGGGACTGGCCACTTGTAACTCCTTGGTCAAGCCAACGCCAGATAAACCTTCCCCCGTGCAAATCCGTTTTCAAACCAAAAAGGGCTTAAAAACCTGAAAGAAGCCCTGCTCTTGTTCAGGGTGCAGGCTCTGCTTTGTACACTCTTCCTCACCCTTCCAGCCTTACCTTCTTTCTCTCCCTCTTGACCCTGTGCTGCCTCCTTACCCACTGCTCGCCATCCAGCTAAGGAAAAGCAGAGCTATCCTGAGTCCATCCTTGTGCTGCAGAGACATCCGTGCAAAATCCACTGCTTTTGCAGCAGAGCTGAACTTTTCTATGGCTTGTGGATGCAGTGAGGAGGAGGAGATGAAGATGTGGAGGAGGAATGAAAGGAAATACTGAAGAGAGATAATGAGAGAAAGAGTAGTGGAGGAAATGATGCAGCCCCATGGGTGTCTCTGTTGGGTTGTGTTTAAGGGGCTGGTCTTTCTCATTTTCTTTTTCAGTTATTGCATCTAAATGTAGCAGATGCTTTGCTTTCTGTGGTGGAAAATGAGACTCAGTAGAGAATTTAAGAGAATTAGAGAGAAGACAAATATTCCCCAAACTCTCCTTTGCTTCTTTGGAGAAAAAAAAAAGAGAAAAATCATACTGGAAATCTTTTCAGCATAGTCTCAGAAGGGATTGTGTTTGAAACTGTCCCCACCATTTCATCTTATCTTTCTCAGAGGAGCTGTTCTTTATGCTGAAGGGATTATGGGTAGCTTCACCTTGTAAATTTAGAGAGCTTCTTAGGAAAAGGGAGCAGGATGGAAAGTGTGAAGTGACTATGCCTTGCTGTAGAGGACAGTAGTGACCATGCTGGTGCCTTTTGTAGAGTATACTGGGCACAGCATCTCACAGGGCACTAAGGTATTTTTTGTGATCCACTAACATGACTTCTTGCTAGTTTCTTAGAACATTATTATGTCTATTTTTGAAGATCTCATGCTGTTTCATCCTACTGTAAGTAATCTAAACCCACTGTACTGTATATGCAGAAGTCCGGTTACTGTGTTTCAAAACTGTCAAGTAATCAAAGAATGAATTGAAATGTTTTTCTGTGTAGCATTACTCACAAGAGATTAAAGTTGTGGATGAAATAGTTTTATTTGTACAGTTGTGCTCAGAATCTCTAGTAATTTCCATGGAAACTCCATTATTGATGAATTATTAGTCTTCATATATTGTTGCTTCTGTCTTTTTTAATATACCCACATAAAGGTTGACTTAGTACACATTTCCTAGCTATATGTCCCCACTGGTTTAAAAAAAATTACCTAGATGATACAATTTTAAAATTTAAAACAACTTTTAAAAGGTACATCCGTTTATTTTAGGGAGCAAGTATGAATTTTTCAGGATCTACAGGGACAGAGGTGAGTTAATTTAAAACTCAGACAGAGCGTAGTAACTATTTAGTTAACAGTGGTCAAACCTTTTAAAATCCTTCTCTTTTTTTTTCTAGATTGTACAAGCAATCCAGAACTTAACCCGTCTCTTATACAGCATGCAGGTGACTACTCCACTACTAACTTCATAGAGTAATTAATTTGTCTTAATAATTTTCTTTTAAAGATTTGTTTTCATGTTGTCCTACTTTTAGATATTACATTAATTTACACTGATCTCTACTGACTGTTGCATAAGTCGTCAAAGAATATGGTTTTATTTTACATCAGTGGTAGGTTTCTTTTAAGAATTGAATAGTACTAACTTGCCTGGGCATCAGTCCCTCCTCCCAAAAGAGGATGTCTGTACAGTCCAAAAACCTAGCAGGAAAGTGAAATGATGTCATTCCGCATACAGATTTCTAAAATTATAGTTCAAAAAATTGAAAAAAAAATTGTATTTTAATTAAACTGTTCTCCTGGCTAGTAGTAAGAAGTAACTTTGCCAGGTAGCTCAGACAGCAAACTCAGCCCATTTTAGATATTTAAATCTCACTTACTTTGAATATTCTGTAGGGCCTTAGTATGTAGTATTTGCTTCTTTTATGCTCTTTTATGCTTCTTTTATGCTCTTTTAACTTACTTCTTATTTAGCTGCAGTTTTATAATTCTATTTTTAAATGTCCCATTTGAGTATATTTAATTTTTGCACCCTATTGACCTTAGCATATTTCATAATCATCCTGGACATCTTGGGGTGAGAAGTTAAGCATATTGAAGCAATGCAAAAGCAAAATAAAAGTCCTGTAATTCAGGCAAAATTTTTTGAGTAATTGAAAAACAAATAGGGACAGTAAAGTAAGGTTTAGGATCATGCCTTTAATTGCTCAGACCATGAATGGGCAGTCAGGTGCTGAGAAACAAGCAGAGGATCTTATCCTGTTTATAAATCACTGGAACTGACCCAATACTGGAGGAAGAGCCAAGGAAAGTGCAGACAGCACTTTAACTTCATTGCATGAAGTTAAAAACTTTCTAGAATGGACAGCAAATGTTAGGGGGGCTACTTGAATTCTCTGGAAACGTCAGATGAAATCGATTCCCATGTCAGCTCTTGAACATAGGCAGTGCAATAAGTGCCTCAGCAGATCTAGGGTTTTCTTGCTTTTCATTCTTTTTAATGCCAGCTATATGTTTTTGCATTATTGGAGGATGTCACAACCTTTAATGCGAACAATGTCACAACATTCTTGTGAAGGATGGGCTATAGAGCTCTTGGCTGTAAAACAGGAACATCACACCTGAACACTATACTGCAGGTTTATGCTTGCACTGAGGCCTCGGTCAGGTGTGTGTAGCGGTACAGTCCTGGTGACATGGCTGTGTTGGCAGGTGCCTGTAGGACAGACATTAGTTGGACTGTGATGTTGCATGTTAGCAAGGAGAGCCTTAAAGTCAGAGTGAACTCTGCTGGAAACAATACAGTTTTATGTATATAAGTCACAGCTGTGTTAGGAATACTTGGGTGAGTATAGCATTCCCAGAGTCTTATTGCCCTCTTCAACCATGAAATATCGTTTTTCCTGTGTGCCTTTACATCCTCTGACAGAACACGACCCCAGCTGTAATTGGAGTGCATTTGCACAGCTGTAACATAAACATGTATAATAATTCTAAGTGTAAACCGGAAGCTTTGTTAATAGTGCTCAAAAGAGTTGAGTTTTATTTTAGAAAACCTCTGTGTAAAGGCATTAACACAGAATTGTCCCTATTTGCTTGAAGAACAACTTCCCAAAAAAAGTTGAAGCATTTTTATATAATGATTCTATGTAAAAACACAGACGTGGATTAATGCTGATATTTAAACATTTGTGTCTGATTTTGTTGTGGTGTCTAGGCAGCACTGGCTATCCAGGACAGCCACAAAGAGCTCCATAGGTTACTACTGCAAGAGAATGAGAAGGCCGGTCGGAGCCATGGTTCTCGGCTAAACTTTGTTTTGGAACAAGAAAAATATCGGAATCTGGAAAAACAAAGGGTGGAACTGGGTGACATAACCAAACTGAAGCAGCAGTTTAAGCAAGAGCAGCAGCGGTGGCTGCGTGAATGTGAGCAGCAGCAGCGGGAGCAGGAGGCGAGGGAGAGCCGGCTGGGGCAGCGGGAGCGGCAGTGCGAGTGCGAGGAGGAGCTGCTGGAGCAGAGCCGGCAGGAGCTGGCGCTGCAGCTGCAGGAGTACCAGCAGAGCCTGGAGAGGCTCCAGGAGGGCCAGAAAATGGTGGAGACAGAAAGAGACAATGTGAAAATGCAGAGGAAACTTGTGTGGCACTGGAAGCATGGTCAGCAAAACAGCCTGTTTTCACGCACAGGGGACTATGAGGTTTGTGCTTCCCCGTTATAATTACACCCCTGACTGCATTCCTAGAGACCTGCCTTGATGAATAGGCTAGGATGTCTGGGTTTTGTTGGTTCTTGATGTAATGAGTGAGCATGTGGGAAGCTGAGATTCAGGCATATCCTAGCATTTTCTTTGAATCTCATGAAGTTTAAGCAGGGAAAGTGCAAAGTCCTGCCCCTGGGAAGGAGCAACCCCATGCATGGGTAGATGCTGGGGATCACCAACTGGAAATCAGCTTGACTCTCTACAGCTACCTGAAAGGAGATTGTAGCAAGATGGGAGTCAGCCTCTTTTCCGAGGCAACTAGTAAAAGGACAAGAGGAAATGGCCTCAAGCTGTGACTTGATATGGATATTGGGAAGAATTTCTTTCCTGAATGGGTAATCAGGCATTGAAATGGGCTGCCTAGGGAGGTGGTGGAGTCGTCATCCCTGGAAGTGTTCAGAAAGTGATTGGACATGGTAGTTAGTGGTATGATTTAGTTGATGTGATGGTGGTGTGTTGGGTCAAAGGCTGGTCTCAATGATCTTGGAGATCTTTTCTAGCCTTTATGATTCTATGAAAAGGACATGGGAGTCCTGGTGTAGAACACGAGCAAACAACGTGCCCTTCTGTGAAGGTAGCATGTAGCCTCCAGGAGTGCACTGGGCAAAGTATTGCTAGTAGATCAAATGAAGGGATCCTTCCTCTCTGCTCTGGACACACCTGGAGGCTGGCTGTCCCAATACAAGAAAGACATAGAGCTGTGGGGTGGAGAGGAGGTAGAGACAGGAGGATGGATATCTGTTGAAGTGCCTGTTTGAGAAACAGGGACATCTGTTCAGTAAGGAAAGGCTGAGACTGTTCAGCCTGGAGAAGAAATGGTTCTTATTAATGGGAGTTCCTTTTAATGTATAAAAATACCTAAATGGAGGTCCTAAAGGTGATGGAGCCAGGCTCTTTCCAGTGGCACCCAGGGACAGAACCAGAGGCAATGGGTGCAAACAGAAAAATGGAAGATTTGTTTTGAAACATCAGAAAACTCTTTTTTCTTGTGAGGGTGATGGAGCCCTGACAGAGGTTGCCCAGGGAAGTTGTGGAGTCTCCATCATTGGAGGTATTCAAAAGCCAACTGACCATGGTCCTTTGCAACTGTATTTATGTGGCCCTGCTTCAGCAGGGAGGGTTAGACCAGATGTCTTCTAGAGGTCCTTTCCAACCTCAACCAGTCTGTGATTTTAAGCTGGATACCCTAGAAAACCCAAACTTAGGCAGACATTTATTAAATTGAGAAGACAGAAATTATAAATATGAGAATCTGTGTTATATTCTGCTTTGCTACTGTGTTTGTAAGATACATTGTTTCTCTTCATCTTGTAGGAAAATTAAATTATTGTAATGCTTAAGCATGTGAAGCACTTAATGAAGTTTTTGGTTGCTGTTTTTATCCTGGACCACTATCTCCAGGGAGGAAAAGGTGAACCTCCAGGAGTAACAAACACCAGGTTTTTGTGAACCCCATATGTCAGGCCCTGGTCTGCCCCATTCCCTGAAACAACCAGCCCCCTAGGGGAAGAGTTTGGTGTGTGCTCCATCCCTGACAGTGTATATTCTTGGAGATGCTTATTATTTGGAGGTGCAACTTAAAGTAGCCCCAAAGCTGCTTAAGTGTTTAATACTAAAAATGATTAAGTTTTTGTTGAAGATGAAGGGTGCAGTTTGGCTCTGAACTCAGTTGTCTGGGTGCTCACCTGCCAAGTAGGTCTTCATCTCTACTACCTGTTTGGTGGGTGTGGTCTTGATTTCCATAACTGTTCTCTAAAGCACCTTAAAATCCAAACATTTTTCCTGACTTTTCCACATATGGAAAGCTCACTGACCCAAACAGCCTTTTTTTCCCCTCAGGTTCTCATTTTCACAAGAAAATCTATAGAGCCTTTCTTCAAGCCATCACCTCCATAGTTTTTCAGCTAGCAACTCACCCATAACAGGCAGAGACCATTTGGCATCTTAGATTGTGCCTGCTTGAGGGGGTAAAGGATTGGCCTCTGACCTCCCCCTTTTCATCTGGCTTTTGTGAACACCGTGTGAACATGACTTACCCATATATGCTTGCTAGCCCAAACAGTGAAGACACTTTTTACTAGCACAACATGTGCTGCAGTTTTGACTTGTTTGGCAGTGCTTTAGAAATGAATGATAAAGCTGAAGTTGCCCATCAGCTTTGATGGATGTGACTTCTGAAATCCTTTGGGGAGGGGAAGTTGAAAGATAATAGTTTGAGATACAGATACAGGGATATTAGGATTGCACAGAGAGGCAAAATAATTAAATGCTGAGTGTCAGAGAGTAGTAGTTTTTGTAATCTAATATTTCATTTGTAAGGCTACTTGGTTTTTTTTGTTTTTTTTTTTTTTTCAAGTAGACTACATTGCTTTTAATCCATCCAGACCTTAAGATTGTCTTTCTCTCATGTTTCCACTACCATACTCTGTAGCAGCGGAACAGGTTGAGTGATTTTCAGTCAGCTGGTATTCCAAGCCCAGTGTTTTTGTATTTGTATTACACTCAACCTAGATTTGTGTGTCCAAACAATGCAGTAACTCTCTGTAATACTCCTGCCTTTTCTTTTTTTTTTTTTTTTGGTATGTGTGTGTGTGAGATTGGCCTTAATAAACACCTGCAGACAGGGAACCTGCAGGAGTTGCATTTTCCACCCTTGGGAGCCATGGCTTTCTTGCTAAAGCTGTTTGCCACCTCCAGTTTGACTGCTGCAGCCCTGTTCTCTGTGATTGCCTGTCTATGTGAGGTACAGTGTTATTTTTGGATTGCAGAGTACACAGATTCATACATGAGAAGTGGTACCTTGTTGAGCCATGAAGCAAAATATTAACTCTCTGGAGGTAGTCAGTAGAGCTCAATGCATCCCAGTTAGTGGTCCTTTTTTATCTGTTACTTTGCAGTTATTACTTCTTTCAATGTGAGCTAAGACCAGATCTGCTAGGTTAGTGCTGTTTATTCCTGAATGCATATCAAATTTAATGTGTTTTGAGGTTAACTTCTGGCAGATTAGATGACTATTTGCCATGAATCCCCATTCTGTCTGGCAGTTAATTTTCTGCATCCTGTTATGAGGATTCTTCAAGATGATGCTCATAGTCATACATTTTGGTTTTACATAGTGAAAATCAGGGAGTTGGACTCCATGATTCTTATGAGTCCCTTCCAACTTGACATACTCTGTGATTCTCTGGTTCTGCTACTTAACAAAGGTGAAAATACAATTCTCTGTTTTATTTTTTGTTGTTTTTTTCCCCTTCTGCAGATAATGGGACATAATCAATTGGACAGCTTACATGGTGAAAATGAATTCTACTTCAATGAAGCTGTAGTGTGTGTGTCTCTAAGCAGAATCAACAGATCAGATTCTTCTCTCGTTTATGAGGATGGTGTGTATGGGGTGGATATCTCAGGTTCTAATGTAGCAGGGACTAGTGAAAATCAGGTGGACCTTAAAATGGACACTTCTTGTCAGCCAGCATTAACTAACACACTGTGGAAATCCATTAGTCCTTACCAGCAGATGTCTTTTTCCTGCAAAAGCAACAAGGATTAATTTAATAATGGTAATTAATGTTTTATTTAATTAAGAGGTAGTACAGGCAGTTTGCCATCTCTCTGGCTGAACAGTCCTAGGAACAAAGACAGCTTGGTAGTGGTGGAAGCAAGAGATTCTGATAAAACAGTTGCATGCTTCTTTGCAAGATTTTTGATAATAGGTGAGAAAATAAGCAGAACTACAGAAAATTACTGGAAAACCCCACAAAACTCCTTTTTTTGTCTGCATAGTAGTACTCAGAATGTGTTTTTCTCTTAGTCTTTTCCCAATGATTTTTGACCTTTTTTCGTGAGCAGAAATCTCTCTTTTTCAAGTGTACTTTATTGATTGATTGAGAACATATGTGCATTACTTGATGATTTCTGGTTAGAATACCTTTTGATTTAATGTCTTAGAATGATAATCAGTGTTTAAACACCCATTTCTTTCTTCATTGAGGAATGAAAATATCTTGAAAGATCTGTGAATAGACAATTGTATCACTTCTAAGGCATAGTATAAGGTTTGAAATAGGTTGCATTACTAGCTCTTACTGCATTACCTTTCTTTATTCTTGCATTTTCCTGGTACCTACAAAGATATGTAGGCTGCATGGCAGTTACTGATCGTGACTACCAAAATGAGTGGTATGAGTGTCTAGCTAAGCACTGCATGCACTGAAAATTCCTCAGAGGTCTTATGAGAAACTCTGAGTTGTCTGGGGTTTATATCTCATTTTGCACAATATTAGTTTTGATCTAACTTCTTTCATTAGTGTGAGTTGTAGAGCAGGATGTAAAAACACAACAGCTAAAAGTCTTGGTGGCCAACAGTGCACTTTTGGTGTTACAGATTAAATGATCTGGTGGGGTTTTCTGCACAGTAGTAATTTCAGGAGACACGGCATGTCAACACTGCAGCAGTGCTCGAGCTCCCATTTTGCTGCACTTGGCAGTGCAGAATAACTTCTGTTCTCACACCAGCTTCATGCAGGTCAGGTCACAGTGAAGATCAGTGGGCAGCAGAATTAGGAGTTGAAAACATACACAAGTACAATGGTTAATTGTCTTACATGCGTGATTAAGGAATCAGTATAGCCTTACTAGTCTTTGGTATGTGGATTGCCAAAATAGCATGTTATCAAAGGTAGGGAAGGCTGGTCACATCACCACAATCAGCAAACCAAGCTGATTAGTAAAACAGATTAATATTTCTAAAAATGCCTAAATAAGTAGCCTGGTTAAACTTGTTCTTGTTTGACTGCGGTTGTCATTTTAGTTATAGGTTAGCTAAGCTAGTGCAAAAGAAACACATATGTGGGTTTAAACCTCTCAAAAGTGGCTTAGCTTGCCCTGGCAAACATACAGATAGAAGCTAACCAGGATACTTTCTTTTGAGCCCACATGAGAGCATCTTTTTAAATTAAACTGACTTGTACCAGTTTAATTGCACTGATTCTAAGATAAGCTGGTGGAGCTTCTGTGTCTCAAGACACAACGGACCAGCTTTGTGTTCAGCTGTTGTCATTGCATACTGTGTAGACATCCTTATCTTGCCCTGGTAACAGGGCACCAGGGCAGTCCCAGCACTCTTGGGGACAAGCTCTGGCTACAGAGCCTGCCCAAGAGGCCAGTGTAAATCTCTCTGACCAAGCTGTGTTGGCAAAATGTGCGATTACTGCCTGGGTGGTGCTGCAAGACACCTTATGTGAAGGAGGGAAGCAAGACTTTGCAGCATTCTGGTGGTTCAGATGATGCTGTGAAGCCTACCACTCCATCACTGGAGCAGGGCAGGGCTGGAAGCCTCCCCCCAGAGAGATGTGATATCACATTCCATGGTTGCATTTGTGATTCAGAAAGTGACAAGAATTTATGCTCTGATCATGCAGTCCATGAGTCTGCATGATTCAGACTTGCTTCTGTCTTGCATCTGTCACTGTACAGGGAGGGACTGGGGAATGGGAAGAATGCTGAACTTCCCCAAGGGACTCTGCACATGGAAATTATGCAAATCTCTTGTTCCCAAGCAATGTCAATCAAATTGAACAATACAAACATTTCATACTAGGAAACTGATTTCCTTTTTCTTGGGTATTTTTGGTCATATTTTCTTCGCCACAGAGTTTTGCAGAGTTTCAGAGCATCTCCAACCTTGTACCTCCACTTTCTGACACCTCTGCAGGATATAGTCAGTTCCAATCACCTTGAAGGAAAACTTAAATGCAATAAGGGAAATAACTTAAAAGTTAGTTGAAATCTTCAGTATTTTCATGTGGTTGAATATTTCATGGCATTTTGGTGCATTTTCCAACTAGCTTTTTGTATAAACTCTCATAATCATCTTTCAAAGAACACCCTTAAATAATTAGTCAACATAGAACTAAGAAACAAATACTGAGTATGGTTTACAGCTTATAGCCATGTACCACATACATATATGGCCAGACAAAATATATAGTTAAAATTTTGTGTGTATACAAAAGGAATTTTTTGGGTTTGATTAGCTTTCCCAGAATTATTAGGCATTTTGTAAGAAGTCTGCCCTGTCAAAAACCCCCCTTAAATTATTTAAAGAGTAGCACCATCTAAACTAGTTTCCAAGGAATAAATCACACTGTATTCTACCATACATTAAGTACTATTCAATTAAGCTTCATAAATATACAGAAATGGAAAGGACTACATTACTCCAGTGCATAATTTTCCATTAATATTTCCTAAGGTAAGACATAGGTCTCTTCACATAGCTAACATCATGATTATATATCATTGTTTTATGTGTATGGGAGGGAACTGTAGTAAAGACCTTCAGGCAAGTTCCCACAAAGCTGAAACTGGCATAAGGAACCTCACTAGAAAAGGTGTGTCAGTCAACAGGAGGAAAATATGATTGAAAGAAAAATGTGTTAATGCTTTACAGTAATGGTGATGAAAGTATCTGCATGAAAGAAGCAAGTACTTTGGTTAATTAGGAAGGAGGGGAAGTATAGGTTTTGTGTCAGACTAGACTGAGAATTGAATAAATTAGTCTTGCATTTAATTGACGTGTCAGGTTTACTAGCCAAAGTTATGCCTAAGGATTTACCTATGGATTCACTTCTTTGATTTCAGAAATCGATGCAATTTTAATTCTTTTAAGCTTTGAAGCAAACAGCGTTGTTTGCTGCTGCAACCTTAACTTCATTTATTCAGAAATCATGGCTACAGAAATAGAATTGGAAAGTGATAGATATGGAGAACCATTGAAACTTGAATGTGGGAAGGTTTTACCTCAGACATTTAGTATGAAGGATCTATACATGCGATGCAATGAAAAACATAGTTTAAATCTTTATGGGGAGAGTAGGAAAACCTGTGATTTTCATAAACAGCCAAATGCAAACCCAAGGAACAAAAATAGGACTCTATTTGGCTAATGTAATTTAAATCTTTTTTAAAGGACTGAAATTTGTACATATATGCATATAAGTGGTTTCTAGAGGTGTAAAATATTTAATTTGCGACAGAAAAAGCAAAAATTCCAGAAACAATGTGTAGTATCTTATAACTCCTTATAGTTTATATGAAATATCCTTCCTATTCCTTAAGGCGGATTATGCTAATTCTGATTACTTTGTTGAACCTGTTCTTAAATCTGTATATCAGATTCATTTGCTTTGGTTTCCCTTTGTTAATTTAGATGGCATTTAGAGCGGTGAATTTTTTGTCTCTGTGCTGGTTTCAGCCAGAGTGGAGTTAATTTTCTTCTCAGTGGCTGGCATGGGGCTGTATTTTGGATTTGTGCTGAACGCAGGGTTGATAATACAGAAATGTTTTTGTTACTGCAGAGCAGGGCTTGCACAGAGCCAAGGCCTTTTCTGCTTTGGTGCTGCCACACTGCTGAGGGGACTGGGGGTGCTTGGGAGGAGACAGAGCCAGGACAGGTGACCCCAACTGACCAAAGGGATATTCCAGACCATGTGGCACCAAGCTCAGTGTATAAAATGGCAGAAAGAATTCAGGAAGGGAGAGAGGGACATTTGTGGAGATGGCATTTGTCTTCCCAAGTAACCATTACCCAAGTAACCAAATCATCTGGGCATGGTGGGGTACAGCTCTCCTGGAGATGGCTGAACACCTGCCTGCTCATGGGAAGCACTGAATTAATTCCTTGGTTTGTTTTGATTGTGTGCACAGCCTTTGTTTTCCCTATTAAACTGTCTTTTTCTTAGCCCATGAGTTCTCCAGCTTTCACCCTTCTGATTTTCTCCCTGATCCTTTTGGTAGGCGAGTGAGCAAGAGGCTGTGTGGGGCTTGTTTTTGGCTGGGGTTAAACCACCACTAAGGCTACCTTAACTAACATAAGTTGTGGCCTAATGACATTGCATAAAAGTACCTGCTCTATGTTTGCATCAGGGAGGTTGAGAACAGTAGTTCTGGCTCTTTTCTCATAATTGTGCTAAGGTGAATTTGTTGCAGTCAGGAGAGATATACAATGTAAAACTGATGCAAATGTGACAAACAACAGGTGAAAAATGCTCTGCACTACAGTGCTAAAAAGCCATCTGAAGTGGTACAGGCTGTTTTCTATGCTTCCGTCTCGAGACTGGATTTTGGCAAGGATCAGATCTCAGGAACTCAGGGCCTTGTTCAGATAGCACAGCTACTGTTGCCAGTGCTGGAGGTGGCTGATGGGATCCCATGCTGAGGACTTTGTTGAGTGAGATTGCTTTCATCACTTGGAACCTGGCAAATAATGATTAGCAACACCCCCAAAAAAGTCGCCACAGTTCTGCATATGTGATCATTGTGAGTTAATTTTTATATTGTTGTTGCTGAAAGAACTCCTTCTGAGTACATGTGATTTTTCTGAGCTGGAATGTAACTGTATCCCATAGAGCACACATTTTATAACAGTATCCTTTGGAGTCAGTGACACGCCAGCCCCTTACCACCTGCAGAATTGCATGTGAAGATACCTTTCAACCTATTTTTTTTGGTACGTCTAATAATATTTTTAATAGTGCCATTTTTTTCAGTGTCTCATACAGTGAGCAAATTCTTTCTGTTTTCCTTTCACTTGGGAAGAAGGAAATTTTTAAAAAGCAAAGGATGATATGACCCATGGAGCTCCCAGTTTGTCAGGGAGCCTCCTGAGCAGGTGTGATATTTTGCACTTCTTTAAATTTTTTGTCTTTTTAAATTGAGTAGATGCCACATTGAGAACAATTCCAAATTGATTTTTCTCTGTTCAACATATCCCTACTACTCCTAGCATAGACGGCTACACAGGTGAGCACAGCCCATTCAGTGCCCAGTGTAAGTTATAATGAGAATAAAATTAAATGGAAATATATAAGAACATCAAGTTGAGTAACATCCAAGTTCAAAATCTCATTGATTTATTACTACAATTAATCTTCTACTTTTGAGTCTGTGAAAGACAAGAACAAATTTGCCTCTTCCCCATACCACAAAATACTGATTTTCTTGCTCTGCTGGAAGATTTCTGTGTCTCTGAGATGCTTGGTGGGAATGAATCAGAGAGGAAGTATTTTTTTTCCTCTTGGGAATAATGCTGCTCTTTGTTTAAAGCAAATGGCCGAAGGGATTAAATCACACGGCAGTGTGATACTGAAGTGAAAAATATGTCATTATATGTCGTCTACAATTAGTATATTTGGAGTAACACTTGCTTTTCACCTCTGTAGCATTCAGATTTTGTTGTTTTGTTACTGATTTTCTCATCTCAAAACACTTTTTCTCATTTCTGATAATAACCACAGTAGATGCAGCACTATAACATAACCCTTTAATTAAGGCAGTTAATGATATTCTGGTTTTATTTGGTACGTTTATGTAAGTAATGCCTATCCTGTGTAATGCCTACCTGATTTTATTCTATTATCTTCTCCTTTAGAGTTCATTAATTTGTGGAGGGAAGTTTAAAATAGCGCACATCTTTAAGATTATGAATGGAGTAAAAGAGATTGCCTGCCCCTGTCTTTTGAGGTACCACTGGTGTTGGTTTAAATCTGCACACCCAATTCAGGCTCTCATACACTGCAGACTTAATGAACAGCAACAGGATGATGGCTGAATCTTTCTCATTTTTGTCACACTTACGCTTCCATCAACTTCAGTATAGTGGTTTATGGAGTCAGTGGAATTAGTTGTGTCACTGAAATTGGAATTGTGTGGATGATCACCCTTATATGAGATTTACTCTTTAATTAGATTGGGTTTTTTCAGTAAGTAGAGGTTTCATGGAAGTAGAGGGATGAAAGGAGAACATTTCAAAGCAGAAAACCATCAGCAGAGAGATTTTAGCCAGACAGCTGGTTTATAGTGAGTTGGATCCTGTGCTTCAGCTCAGGGATGTGCAAAGATATGACTTGGATAGCAAGTCTGCAGTGAAAGAGGTGATCTCTCAGGAAAAGGGCCACAAAGCAACAGCCTTGCTGGTTGTTTGATGTCAAGAAGATTCCTTGAGAGGTCTTTGTTTTCCTTGGGAAATGCTCTCTGTGGGTGGAGACCTGACTGTAGTACCCTGCTTTAGCACATTAAAATATTTTGTATATATTTTGTAATGAAGTTAGAGCCTGAAATAGATGCATTAGTGTAAATAAATAATTCATCCTAATAGCTAGGAGAAGCTGTTTATGGATGATCAAATTTTGCAGGATACTGAGTATGCAAACACACCCTGTAAAACCATGTAGCTGAATCACCAAGTGTATCTGTCTGACCTATTTTGAAAAGTACGATCTCATTTTAATTATTTAGTATAATACTTTAAATATTCCAAGGAATGGCCTGTAGCATGTTATGCAAAAATAAGAAGTGTTAGTAATATGAAACCTCCTCAGCATCATCCATGTTAAATATTTATTAAGGCACTGGGGAAGATTGTCTGTCTTCTGCTGGTATTCATCACAGGAGCAACCAAGTGCCTTCTAACAAATTTAATTGGCTGTCGCCAAACTGCTGGAGGAGATTTCATGGATTGTCTTGTTTCCCATTGCCAGATGCTGTAGAAAACTTTCTTTTGGGTGTAAGGGGCAGTAGAGAAGAGAAGCCTTGGTGCTAGTGAGGAAGCTGGTTATAGTTTAGTCAAATAGAAAGGCTTCCAACAGTCATCTGCTGAGATTCCTCGAGTGTTCCTCGGAAGTCTGATCTAGAACTGGGTCATAAATGATAAAAAATAGATACAATTTTTCTGTATTTGTTTAGGGTCTGTTAAAGAAAAGAAAGTACTGTACCATGTACCATGTACTTTAAAAGTTATTGAATGTATTCCATGATAAAGAATATATGACAGACAGGGAAAGCAGGGTATTTGGCAAGGATGAAGAGATTTTTTTTTTAATCTTTATTAATTAGACTTGAAAACTGAAGGCTAATTGTTGTTGACAGAAAAACTGCAGGGAAGCTGTCTTCTGTGCAGAGCAACTTGCCATTGAAGCACAGTGCCACTTGGGAGGGGATAAAGGTCTGAGGAAGGCTGCTGCATTAAACACAGGCAGTTTAGAACTGAAACTGAGTACAGGCAGGTGTTTTAAAACTTGTAATAAAGGTGACATAGAAGGAGGAGGTGATGAATTTGGGCTTCAGGATAAGATCAGTGTTGCTTATACAAGGGAGAAGTGGGAGCAGAAGTGAGGAAAGTGGATCCACGTGCTCTCCATGCACTCATGGAAAGCACTTAGCTGAAGGGATGTACGCACATGCTTATTTGATAATTGTGGGGAGTTTATGGCTTTGATGTACAATTTTTTCTTTACCTTTTATGCAAACTGTTTTCACAGCAGTTGCATGTTCACAGAGCTTTTAGCAAAGAGTTAAAAAGGGCATTCATTTCAAAATATTCAATCACACTAAAAATTCCTATGCTTACAATGCAAAATTTGGGAAATGTTCAACTTTCAAGTTTTTTCTTGATTTTTTCAAGGACTCCAAGAAGAAAACATGAGCGCATATACTTCCTGCCAAAAATGAATAAAAATGGCTGTGATAATACTCAATACACAATCAAAAATTAGTGAATATTTCCCTCAGTTTTGAGCTCGAGAGAGAACAAGTATCTCTGTGACTATGAGATAAGAGGCTTCTCTCAGATGCTCACTCTTGCAGTAATGCCTGTATTTTTTCCTGTATTAATCAACAACAGCAGCTTCTATTAAAGGGTAAGATTAGCATGTAATTGATTTGAAGCAGGTGCTTTGCCTGATTTTTTTCTTCTGCAGCAATTCTATATATTGACTTACTTTTCTTCTGCTGGTCTCTTTGAGTTTTGATCTTGTCAGCTTTTATGAGTAAGACTTGGTGGATCTGGTCTGTTGTTGGGAAATTGCCTTATAAAACCAAAGTACTTAGGAGGAGACTTGAGTGTTTTATAAATTACCTCCCCCTTTTGGCTTTTGTAACAGAGCTGTGCCCTTCTGCTACTCAAGAAAATATTTGCCAAAGTCCAGAGCACACTTCTTTATGTCGCACCTGGAAGACTGGCCAAATGCTGGGAACTAAACTGATTTTTTGTCAAGGTCTTTGATTTCATGTTTATTTCAAAGTGAAAAAAAAAAAACCAACGAAACAACCCACAACCAAAGAGCGTCCATAAAATATGAGGCATAGCTAATCAACACACTAGCATCTGTCTGTGGTAACAGCTCAGAAGAAGAGTTTTGATGTGTAAATGTCCCCTTTAGTTTCAAAGGGAATGACTTCATGTTCCAGAGACTGTTTCTTCAGCGTTAATGCTAGCTGTTTCTCTTTTGTTCTGGAGGGAAGGAGATAAAGCCTGACTGCAGTGTTTTATCTTCAGGGTTCGAATTGGGACAGTGGGTGAGGGAGGTGTGGAGATGTGCTGGCTTGCAGCAGAAAGGGGAGCTGGTTCATTGTCCCTTGAGGCCTTGGCAGTGCTGTTTGTATCTCTAACTTTATGGGGTTTCTGTTTCTCCATCAGACGTTCAAGTGGGAATGTTCCCTACTGATGGCAGTTTTGACTTCAGCCTGCTGGCCAAATGACTTCAGCAGATGATGGGCTAGGAGGAGATGGTTGCAGCCCAGTTTGTTCATACCTGCATTGGACACCTGAAAGAAGAGGCTGTGGAGGTTTCCCATGCTTCCCCACCGCTGTTGTCACTGGGCAGGGGAGTTGCCCTGCCCCTGGAGAGGTGCTCCGTGTGGGTGTGCTGCTGCCCTGGGTGGGGCATGGCCCCGCAGCAGCAGCTGGTCATGTTCCTTATGATCCTGTGTAGGAAGAGTGTTCTTGGGGTTTTATGATTCTTTCCTCTTGATCATTTGAGTGCAGCTGCATTTAATGAGCTGGAAAAGAAGTAGGTCAATAAAACATGTGTTCATTGTTAGCAGAATACCTGTCGGACCACGTGTTTGTCTATAATTGACCATCTAAAGCTTCAAAGCATAACACAAAGACAATTTAATAGGGAATTCATACTTAAATAAATTAATATTAAGCAGAAGCAGACAGCTGTCAGGCAGTCTGCCCTGCCAAGGTAAGACTGTGGGTATTTAATGCACAGACAAATTATGATTTCAAGTCAGACCTATTTTTAAGTCTCTCTTATTGATATGCATTAGAAAAACAGCATGCCAAAAATAGCTTAAAACCCATGTGCTTAAAAAACCAATACAACTGATAACATAGCCATGGGACTAGGTTAAAATTTTAATCAACCTAATCAATTTTAAATCAGCATGCTATGAATATGGTGTCAAAGTGACACAGTCAGTATCTGAGCTTGAATTAGTTTTAAAATCTTTTATTTGGTAAATCCCAGTGTTAGAAACAGTATGTTTACTGGGTCTTAATAAAAGAAAAATGACTGCATCATCACATTACTCCAAAACCTGGAGTGTGAGTTGGAACTTTATGATAAATGCCATTTCAGCAGAATAAATCTGTATTTTGTGTTTCTTGTGCCAAGAATTAGGTCCAAATTGTCTAGACCAAACTTCTCTGAGGACTTATGAGGCAAAACTAGAAAATGGAACTGCATTGTTTTACCTAAGACGGCAACTACACAAAGAGCAGAAACATGCAGAATAATGGCAATGCCAGTAATTTTATCATGATTAAAAATTCATCATACAGATGTAGAGAAGAGTTATGTTATGAGATATAGACCTTATTCATCACAGACTTTGAATTCTTTCTGTTCTCTTGTTGTAACAAAAAATGCACCAAAAGCTGCTAAGACTAATTAATATAGGATCTCTTCTGAAATAATTCCTCTACTTTTTGCGTAAAGATCTCTTATTCATGAAGATGGTTGTTTGCCTAAGAAATGCAGCAGCTGCTTTTTCACAGGGTTGGGCTGGTCAAAAGTAAATAACAGCATTACAATTCCCAGACCAAATTTCTTGCCTTAGTCAGCTGGGAGACGGATTAGGCTCCTCCTTCCTTGGTAGCTTTAGGAAAAATATTTTCTCCCAGTGTTTTTTGAGACCCAATACCAAATTCAGTTCCTGCTGTGAAATCGTCTTTATTGAGGTGTGAAGGGCCTGGTTTGTTGATGGTGTGTGGGATCTCAGCTGCCAGTGAAACTGCTGGGTTTGTCCTCAAATATTCCAGGCTTACACATGACTTTTCTATAGCAAGTGTTCTGTTCTGAAGTGGTAGCAGCAGCATCTTGGGTGTTCCTGGGTGATGCTGTGGCATGCCAGGGTGATGCCCTGATGTTCCAGGTGCCCAGTACCACTGCATGGTTTCTTCCACCAGCTGTAAGCAACTGAACCCGCAGTACGGATTGTTGCAATTTGGGAAAGTCTTAGTAGGCATTAAAAGAAACAATCAAAACTCATCATGGTGCCTTTCATGGTGAGGAAAGGGAGAGAGGCTGAGGTGCTTGGAGTTCCCTGGGGAAATCGGCTGTCTGTTGCTAATGAATCTGCATGGAAACCACTGGGAGCATCATTAGAGACAAAGAGGTGCCGTGGGATTTGCCAGTGGGTTTTTCAGCGGAGCCCATGGGAGTTCAGCTGCTGTTTGCTGTTGAACTGTGATGGCAAATGAGAGCCTGTTACCCTTGAATTCCTTTGAATATCCCAGATCTGGTGGACTTAGCACTGGTTTTTAGGTGTCTGCTTGTGCTTTGCATTATGCATGAATGCCAGTGTGGGGATTAAATAGAGCAGCTCTGCCATTTCAAATAGCTGTGGCCTGAAGCTGATGTGTCAGCTGTCAGTCCAAATGAACTTGGTACCAGTTGTTATAAGTACATGTAAAATTGAAACCTAACTCTATTTATTATTTTAGAAGGTTAGAGCTTCTGTGACTCTTTAACATATTTGTTACTAAAAGCGGCATAAATTGCTCTTCATTTAATGCAGTTTTATTTTGTAAAGAGGATCGATGTGACAGATCTCGAACAGTCACAGCAAGGTAATTGCAAAATCCGTGTGGTGTGCTCCTTCCACCCTCCCCCAACCTTCTTCTTTTTTTTTTTTTCTTTCCCCTGTTCCTCCTTTTTTAGAAAGGACTGAGAAGTAAAAAAGTATCCATCCTGGCCTGACCTCAGAGCTTTGAGGAGGAGTTGGAATCTGAGGCCTTCTGAGATCCCTTCCAACTTCAATTATCCTGTGATGCTGTGAAACCAGGGTCAGAGCTGAAGGAGGAACACTAAGGACTTTCTGTTCAAAACACAGAGACCTGAGAGATTTTTTGCCTGGAGTGTTTCTTAGTGCCTTGGTTCTCCTGTCCTTCCCATAATCTTCACTGTGGGCACTCTAGCCTTAACATCAAGAGCTCTGATCCTGAGGGAGAGAGAGGAGGGGTGAAGGGGGTGAAGGAGAAAATCTGTGGCATTTATTTGATGTGGAAGTGCTTACATCTAATGACAACAGACAGGAGGTGAGAATCAGTGTGACTAATGAGTTGTTTACTTGACTTTTGTATCCTCTGCCCCCCCAGGTAAATGGGCTGTGTTTGTTTTTATATGTATTGATTTCAGATTCCTGCAAATACCATTCCTTTGTCCTTCACCTTGTCAGCAGTTTGTGAGATACGACTAATCCTGTGTCTTTAGTGCTGTGGAAAAGGCAGGGTAGTTAGGATGCAGAATGCTACTATTTTTCCCTTTCTTTTCCCATACAAGAGTACCATGTTTTTAGCCAGGAGCTGTCGTTTCTCAGAGTTTGGATCCAGACCCTGTTTGGAAAACTGAGATCCCCTTATAAACTCCCTTGAGAAGTGATCCCACATACAACAGGTCTGCCATCTGCCATTGCTGTTACTGAGGTGGTCTAAAAAAGTATAGAAGGACTAGAGTGCCTCTCTGCAATTTCCTGATGCTTGTCCTCATGGTACCAGACCTAAACTCAAGGAAAATGGGGAAAAAATTGAATTTGTTTTTAGTGTTGAATTTCACAGTGTCTGTGTAAATGAGACAATTTGTGATTGGATCCAGAATTTGTTAGAAACAGCTTCTAACTCCTTTTGCAAAAATTGGTGGGGAACACCACCGAGAATGCCTGAGGTTTCTTTATTTAATGAAATGGTCTGAGCTGAGATTAAAAGGAGTAAAAGCTGTACTTTAGGAGAATTTAATACTCAGGTGTGGCACAGGCTACAGGTCCCCAAAAGGCTGAAATGCTCTCACAGATTACCTAATATTTGGTTGCCAGCCTCAAGCACACCTTTTTTTTGTCTTGGGTGTTTGACTAGCCCAACTTTGAAAGAGTGGATTTCTCTGGCCTGCTGTTCACTTTTGCATAGGGTATCCATGATGCAGCTGCAGATCTGGCTTGTTCTTAAGAAAGAGTTACCTGGAATATTGAGGAGAAATATACTTTTTGTAAGTGAGAAACAGGTAAAAGGGGTTTCAGTTTGCATATAAATTCTGGGGTCCAGGGTACAGAGAGATGCTGACAGCTCCTGGCTGGTGCAGAAGTGGGAGGGAGCAGAAAGCTGTGTCAGGAGCAGATTGTGGAAGGATCTGAGCTACAGCTCAGTTTTGTTAAAGCTTTCGAAATAGTCAGGGAGTATTTTCTGCATTTATCTAACTATGAAAGAAAAATAGTGTAAATGAGCAAGTGGATAGCTATGGCCAGGTACAGTCCTTTTGTTTGTCCTCTCTGCGAGGGTGTGGGAGCAAGACAGCAGGCAGAGCCCAGCCCGGGCAGGAAGGGTGTGGGCAGGGGCCATACCCAGCTTTTGCCAGGTGCTGGTGATGTGGGTGCTGGTCTGGTGGGCGCGCTATTGAGCCTAACACAGCCTGCCAGAGAGAGCATCTGTCGGTACCTTGGAGGGGAGCAGAAAAAACGATAAGTAAATGCTGAATTTAAACAAAGGGGATAGCGCAGAGCTCATTTTATGGCTGATGTTGACAGATGAATTACAATCACATTGAAGGAAGTTCGTAAAAAGCCAGTGGTCTGTACTTACCTGACTCTTGATCCATAGTGAATTTTGATGTTTGCCTGAGTGCAACAGAGAATGGACCTAGAGAGGGACTGGGGAGCTCCCATGGGTGTCCTAGCTGTCAGGGGAGCATTGGAGAGCTTCTTGGATGTCACTTTCTGGTAGCAGCTCCTTTACCTTGCTGTCTGCACAAATAATTGTTTTCCTTTTTTATTTTTATTAAGCATCCTCAACTCTCAGAGTCCTTTAGTAGACAGCAGCTGATTTTTTCAAGTCTGGTTTCAGAAGTTTCCTCCTTGTTTTGGGAGAGCATTTCAAGAGGAAGATTTCTCCTACCTTTCTCCTGCTTGGTGGCAAGGGCAACTCAGCTTCCCCATACTGTACCAGAGAGCTCAGGTCAGGCTTCTTGGCTGCTGTCACTGTTCTACATTATAAGAACCAAGGCCCACTGGCTGTTCAGTCCACTTTTCCCACTCTCCCTTCACCTGAAACTGTTATTACTATTTCTAGCACTTCTTCCACACTTCACATGCATATGCTCCTGGGACACATCATGCTGCTGCCTGTGATACCAGCTGGCCTCCTGGCTCAGCTGCTTCCATCATGGCACTGGGCAGAGAGACAGCAGCCACCCACGCCGATGGCAGGCTGAGTGTGTTGGCCTTGGCGACACATTGTGCTTTTATTAGGCAGAGTCTGTGTTGAGTGCCACCTGAAGTGCATCCAAAACCAGCCTCTTCCCTCTTCAGTTAGATTGAGCAAAACCTGTCCAGCCTGAAGCCAGTCACTGCCCAGCAGCAGCAGCTGTGCTCTTACCTCCTGGGTGCTCTCCTGCTGTTCAGGTTTTCCAGATGCAAAGTATTGAGGAGAAAAAAGAAAAAAAGGCAGCTAAACTAGCAATAAATCACTTATTTTGATAGTGACAGGATCTGATTTGTTTTTCCAGAATGCTGACAGTTTCCACTGCTCAGCTCTGATGCTTATAGTTATAACAGTTAATGAGAAATGGTTTGGAAACAGCTACTGTTTTAATTGGTGAAGCAATTACTAGTTTAGTTTTGATGGTGGAAAATAACTGCATGTAAGGTGTTTTTCTTTCTTTTCTGTGTATTTTCAAATTTGTAATTAGGCTTCTCAAATTATGTACTGCATAAACTTTGGAAACAGATCTTTCAAATAAGTGTTTACTCCATGGTATTCTTATGCACATAACTTGGTTAATGTGAATATACTCACAGGACTTAAAAGGAATATTAATGTAGGTAAAATTACCCCAAAATGTAAGTGTTTAGAAGTCGAGGAACTTCTGCTAGTAGGGATATTTTTAATAAATAAACAAACCAAATGTATCCAGTTTTCATAAAGACAGGCAGACATATTTTTGCTTTCTTCTGTGGGCTGCAAATTGCAATCTTTCTAATATGACCTTCAAAAATAAATGAATACAGACATAATCTTCAAAAAATCAGGACTGTTTGACTAAGTTAGGGAGTCAAGTCCTGCTGTGTTATGTATCACAAATAACTCACGTGCAGTCAAGACTTTGGATTTGCATCAAGACTAAAACTTAATCCAGTATAAAACAGTAAAAGAAAGAAAATGGAAGACTAATTCAACCTTCTTCTTTTTTTTTTTTTCTATGACTAAGCTTGTTTATAAATACCTTGTTCCTGCCATTGACCCTGCAGTCTTGGCAGCAAGAATATGATACATGTGGCTTATGCTGGGAGCTGCAGCCCCAAAGCCTGTTTGCTCCCCCCAGCTGTGTGAATATCAAAGAGGAGAAGATGCTGAAGGCAGAGGCTGTGATATGATGTGTTCCCACATGCCCATTGCATAATCATCCCACACTGCTCCACACCCCATGCCAGGGAGCAGCCTGAGAGCCTAGGCTTTTCAGGGTGCCAGCAAGCTTGTTTTGCCTTGAACTCCTGCCTCAGTGAACAGGACTGATGAAAGTCACATATATTTGAGGAATGGCAAATGTGGGCAGGTGTCATTATTAATTGCCCCCAGTTAAGTGACATGGTGTGTAAAAACCCAAACAGATCCTTCATAATAGATTTCTGTTGCACATGCATGTGAGAAGTAGGGACCAGAGCTAGCATGAAATGTCTCTTCAGCTCTGCAAGAATGATTAAGGCTCGAAGAACCCCAGTTCTTGGTTTGCATGCTTCTGGCATTACCATGCTGTACGAGGAGTTCCAAGCTCCCTTTCTTTCTTCAGAGTCCTTTTTTGAGAGAGAAGAATGAAAATTTTACCTTCCTGATGTAATAGAAGAGCAGGTCAGGCTAAGATTACAGTGAATAGTATTGCAGCATATCCATTACAGATCTTTTTCATCGCTATCTATGAGGATACGAATTCTTTGTTATGCAGCTCGTTTTTATGGTAAAGTTGCTTTGAAGAAATACAGATGTAGAAAAGCCAACTACTGAGATGCAGTTCCTGAGGGCCCAAAGTGCTACAGAATGCTGACTAGGAATAAAACCCAACTGTAGTCTTCTTATTTTGGTTTTTAAGCTAAAAATGGATCATCATAGATGTGTTCATTGTGCAATGCTGGAAAACAAGTACCTGATTCTCTGCATTTGTGGGAGAAAATTGGAATCTTTGTGAAATAATGTTCTAGTGTTTGGATGCAAGTGTTTCTCTCCACGTCACACCAAAAGGATCAAGACAGAGTAGAGTAGGTAGTTTGTGCAAATAAACACAGGTAAATTTGGTAGAAAAAGTTGAATGTCAGCGCCAGCCATGTAGACTTTTAACTTTGCTCACTTAATTCTTTTGCATCTGTAAAAGGAAGGCTTACAAATAAAATTCTGTGTAATGATGAAAACTGTATTAATGTTACAACGGTATTATTACTAACAAAGGTACTGATTATATGCTGTGTGTTTCCCTCTGGCTCAATTCTGACCTTGTTTATGTCTTTGCATTATTGTGTGTCTGTTTAGTAAAGTATGTCTACACATTTATTATTATTATTATTATTACTTGAATAGATTTCACTAACTTTGGGTAAGGTACCTCTCATCAAGCTGTAGTATAATTTGTTCTAGAGTGATGTTTTCCTTTCTAGACAGTTGCAGTAAACTAGAAAATAGTGCTAATGAAAAAGTCAGAATTGTTCTTTTTGATGGCATGGGCATGGCAGAAAATGCATTGTCACGTCCTTCTCTTGTGTGTTACAGATCTGAATGCATCACAGACTCAGGGTCCCCAGAAAAGTGTTCCAAACCAGGGATCCATCCACTCACCACAGGTAGATGAACTGCTGCTGAACCACCAGCCTGAGAGCCTGCAGAATGCTGAAAATGGAGCCAGAGTAGAGGAAAAGATTGTTTACCTCTGATAACTTGTTTTCTAATCTCAGTAGCACTTTAGAAAGATAACTGTTTGCTCTTCTAAATTTCTGTAGTCATTCTCTGTATGACCATCTGGCTTTAAGGGTAGTATTTAATAGTAAATGCAAAATTTTCCCCATTATAAATACAGCAAGTAAGTTATTTTGAAGCCTTTCCTGTATAATCTTTTATTTATGACAGATTTCTAGTGCTTTGCAAGAAGCAATGGGTAGCAGGGGAGACAATGTTTTGAAATTGTAAAGATGTCACCAAGGACTGTGAAAGCTAGTGTTGATTTTCTTGAGTCCTCTTTTTACAAGGATGAGCTAAGAAAGATGGGCCTGCTACTTGAAATTTCAGAGTGTGTATCAGTAACCTTCTAACAGTTGTGATATAACATGAGAAGGCAGCAACGTAAGAATGATGGCTCTAGTCTTTGCTGAAATGTGCTATATACCCTTAGCTGTTGGGTAATTTTCCTTATCTTCTAGCTCAGGAACTGCTCAGAAGGGGATTTTTTAAAATGGTCTGAGCATAATTGCATAATTGTAAATGTTTTTTCATGTCCCAAAGCGTATTATCATTTTGATACTACTGCCAGTTTCTGTGCAGAGATGCACTAAATCAGTTATTGCATTATAACTGTTCCTCATTTCAGTAAGTGTCCTTACATATTAAAATTTACCAGATGAAACCATCTCACTGGTCAAAAGGAAAGAAGGGGGATAAATAGTAGGCTTCAGTTAACTGAACTCTTCTGAAACTTCACTGCCTTCCTGTGTAGAAGTCAGATAGCTTTCTGCTTTCAGATTTATAAGATTCTCTGTGTGTTAGGCAATAAGAAACCCGCTTGTGCCTTTTTTTCTTTCTGAAAAATTTGTACGCTTCTGTCAAATTGAATAAATGTTCTGTGCATTTCTGCAAAACTGTAACTTTGATTCATTGTGAGATCCTCCAAAGAAATCAGAAAACAGGAGGGGAAAAAGTATGTCCAGACCTTGTTTGCATGGAGCTCTGCTGCAGATGTGTGTTCCTGGAAAACCAAGGCTGTGCCTATCGCTGCTTAGCATGGCTGATGGCATTGGCAGAGTTGCAGCAGGAATGCAGCTGCACAGCTCCTGAATCAGGGCTGCCTCTCATCTGCCCAGCTCAAGGAGCAGAGGAGC
The DNA here is from genome assembly GCA_013400855.1 of Buphagus erythrorhynchus. NCBI lineage: Eukaryota > Metazoa > Chordata > Aves > Passeriformes > Sturnidae > Buphagus > Buphagus erythrorhynchus. The sequence goes on along the minus strand of VZTT01034373.1, from coordinate 42,778 downwards.
ACAGGATTGCTCCCACCCATTTGTCTGGGTAAGCCCCAGGTGCCAATGGTTTCCATTTTACCCTAAGCTTTGTGTGGTTCATCTTTTGCAGGGTGCAGAGTTTTAGATGCATGCATTTGTCAGCAAGGGTCTCCTGACTGAGAAGGATTCCCTTCCAGAGACTTGGGTGCTACGGGGAATAGCCTAAAGCAGAGCTTTCTGAGCTGCATGTTGCTGGACTCCAGAGTAGTTGTTCAGTTGGTATCTTGGGCAAAGAACTGAGCACCTGGAGTGATGAGCAGGACATGATTCTCAGCTGTGTTAATGATGTGCAAATACTGTCAGGGAAGGTCTGGGCCCACAGATGTGGCTTCCAGTGTCTATGTCCAGCTTTCAAGACTCCTGCTCACCTGACAGCAGTTGAAAAATATGTCTCTTTATAAGAGGAAAAAAACCCCAACTCTTTTAGAATTTCTAGAATTGTTTTGCCTTTTTTGACTTTTCACAGTTAGACTAAAATTAAAATGTCTATCTGTCTTCTCTTAAGGGCCCTGCGGTAAGGACAGAGAGTCAGCAGAGAATTCAGGGTTGCCACCTGAACAGCTTTTTGACAAATTTCTAAGTAGCCAGGCAAATTTCTTGGGATGCTGTATCCCAGGATATGTGCCTTGCCCAGACACCCATGGGGAATTGGGAAAAAATGAGCAGTTTTCTCCACAGTTACACTCTCTGCATTTTATTATGCCTTGGCTGAAACATCTGGTATTGGTTACTGTCAAATCCAAGCTGCTGGATGGATAGCTGCTGTCCCAGTTTGGTGTGGGAATTCCCACGTAAGCATACTGCCACTGGGAGAGGAAGAGACAATACTGCTTCTCTCATCAGTTTTAATTGAGGGGCTGGGAGCTGAAAAGCGGCTGGCCCAGACTTCAGCTGTTGTGCAAATTCTTCAAGTCCCTTAAAATCAGGCAGCATCTTATTTTGGTCACCTGTGTTTACAGTAAAACTTCTGGCATTTCAGAAAGGCAAAGGCAGGAAACAGGTGGCCTCTAGATTTAGGTATTTTAATTGTAGAAAATGTTTAAAGTATAGGCCAGTATAGTCTCCACAGGTGCTCTTTATAACAAGATGTATTATGCACCCCTGAACTCTGTCCATTATTTAGGCATTTCTTAATACTTAGCAGAATTTAAACACAGCCCCAGTGAGACTCAGCTCTTTTAGCAGTCTGTGTTTTCAGTTATTGTCAGGCATATATTAATGCTGCATCTTCTTTTTTAATTATAAAAATATACTCAGAAATTCTCTTCACCTTTTTGTATTATTTTGAAGCTGGCTTATTTGCAAAGCCTGTTGTTTTGCACTCATCCTGTATATTGTGTTTTCTTTTTGCTATGCTTCTCAAAGCATCTTGCCTCTGAAAGCTCAGAATCTGATTAGTCAATGATTTCAGTGTTTAAATTAAAGGAGCAGTTGCTGTACCACAAATATCCATGGCACCAGAATGAGCTTTCTGTTAGTTTTAAATTTTCTTCTCCATCTTTTAACAAAGAAAGGATTTCTTTGCTGTAATGCCTTGACTTTTCCAGCATTTTTTCCTTAATGTTGTAGGCTGGTAAAGTTGTCATATCAAGCAACTTTAAAAGACTTTTAAGGGAAACCTGCAACAAATCTTTTCTTCAGCAAATCTATAGTAATGGTAGAAAAGAAATTAATGAAGAGCTTAAGCTTACAGTGTGCTGGATCCAGACCCTTGGATTTGTGCATTCAGTCATTTGTAGAATGAGGCCAAAATGGAGCAAATTCTTCTCTTGGATGCTGTTTGAGTATTAAGGTAAACAACACACTTAGATGCATTTCTAAGAGATTTTTCACAGAGATCATCTGTGTCATCTTCAAATTACTAAATTAAATACAGATTAGGCTATCAGCAAAACTCCCCAAAGTTTGATTACTGAAATGATTGAAAAAAAGTATGTTAATGTTCCATGTAAGGAACACAAATCATTTTACTTAGAGCCCTGTTAGCTGCATTAATTTATAGACCACCCACTTAGTTCAAAAAAGTTGGTAAGATTTTTTGCTGCATCTTAATCAAGTAGGTGCCAATTTTGTAAAGTGCCATATTGGTGCTAAAAAACATTTTCGCAGTGTGATGATGTTCATCCAAAGAAAAAGAGATTGTGCTATGGTAAGTAACATGTGCAACTTGCTCAGGCTGAGTTTTGAAAGCAATGGAGAGTTGCAGATGAGGCAGTTTTCCTTGTGCATTTGATGACAAAATGGGGAAATAGTGTGATTGTTTGGATACCTTATAATGAATATTCTGGTTGACGAGAATTCCAACCCTGAATCCTTCCTATCCAAAACCTTCACTGTGCCCTTTATATTAACAGAAGTAGAAACACAGGTTTGTGGAGCATTAGCATAGTGAAACAGGCTGGATGTCTGCTTTTACAGAATTGTAGAACTGCAGTTGATTTCTTCCATTTTTCCAGGGCAAACTGATACATTTGTTGTTTTCTCATCCCTAGTAAAGATTTGTATGTAGAAGCACTGCAGAAGTAGCTATGAGTATTCTTGATAATCTTAGTCATAAGGACAGCTACATGTTAGACTATAAAAAGATTTTTCTGTCTTGCTGCAAAATAGTGAAATGAGTCTGGGAGGATGGCCTGAATTCAATGTCTCGAATTTTGCATAAAGGTTCCCTTTGGCAGGCTGATGTCAAAAAGTGTTTAATTTCTTCAATATGGAGGAAAACCCTTAAAGGATAACCTTTGAGGCATTATTCTAAAGTGAGGCTGACATTATTCTAAAGTGTTTTTACCAATGCAGCCCTCTGCTCTGAAAAAGTGCATCAGACAATAATCTACTAGACTACTCTGAGGAGCTCATCAAAGGCTACAACGATTGCAGAAGAACTTGCAAGTGTTTTGCAGGCTGTGGAGGTGAAATTATCCAAGTATCTCACCTGGAAATGCCAGTATTTTTCCCCTGACATGCAGAGCAGTGTTGGAAGCAGCTCTATTCAGGTTGGTAGTTGGCTCCCAAATTCCCAGAGAACTATGTTTCTTATTCCATGGATCATCTGTGCTGAAGTTTCTTTGTCTTCTCCTCACTCCATCTCAGGCCCAAATCAGCATGTTGCCAACTCTTACATGGAAAGGTTCTGTCACAGGAAGGTCTGCAGCACCCACCAAATTCTGAGTTTGTCTTGAAATATCCTGGGTGGAAATCATGAGAAGAGAAAAGGAACATGAGAAAGCTGCTCTAGGTGTAGAAAAGTCAGGAAGAGTGTCCACTCTAATTAGATGTTTCTAAGCTCCTTCGTGGAACAAGCTTTTTTATTCAGAGAAAACAAAGTCTATTTATCACACCTCTTACTGATTGATTGATAACGTGAGAACAGTTAGATGCCACATTTTTTAATTCTAATGCCAGAAAGAGTAAGTACCCTATATGTACAAAAGGGACAGTGAAGGATATAAGTTCAAACAAAGAATTTCTCCTGTGGAGGCTTAACAGACCCAAGGGAAATTTCTAATCAGATTTCTGTAAAACTGCCAAGCCATACTACAAGAGCTATGCAGAGGCATGAACATTCCACTCTCCCAGGTTGCCACTGCTGATAACAAAGATCCACATGGATAAACAATTGCATGAACTGAAGACAGCTGGTGAAGATCAATGTGAGACCTGGCCTTCCCATGCAAGTGAACAAACAGGATGTCTGCATTCCCTGCGTCCAGCTCTTTGAAGATGCTCAGGCCAAGCTGTGAATCCACTCGTGCTCCTTTTGAGTAGTGCAAGAAATGTAAGAAATTGCTGTTGCTCCTGGTTAAAGTACTATCTCATTTGAAATGAAAGCTGTCCCCATTTCCTACATGGACACAGCTGCCCTAGCATTGCTGAATGAATGCTAAAACAAGCCATTACCAGTCAGTTCCAGATACGAAGCAGCCAAGTGGACAAAAGTAACTTTAATGGCACTGACTGAGCATCTCCTGCTTTCAGTCAGTAGAGGGTAACTATCCTTACCCTCTGGGGTTCAGCTTTTAATTAAGAAGCAAGTTTTCACAGTGCAATACTCAAATTGTCGGTGAAAAGGAAAACATTAAGAGTGAAATTGCCTCTCTGCTGATGTTGCTTTCCTTCACAAAGTCCTATATGACCAGATTTGGTCTGATTATAAACCCATGTCCAGACACCAGGTAAACTGACAAGGTGACATAGACTTCACAAAATTATCTCCAAGTGCCTGATACTTGTCAAAACAGCTTGTGTCTGAATTCAGGCAGTGAACTCAGGACAGTGACAGTGCTGCATGTAAAGGAAGGACTTGGAGCATACAAAGCTAAGGTGTGATCTCCTTTGAAGCACACAGCAAATTTATGATTTACTCTGAGATCTGGCAGTGCTCCATAGAAGCCCTATGAACAGAAAAAGCTGGCACAGAACTGTGACTGTAAGATTCCCTTTCTTCTTCCAGATGACTTGAAAATGTTATCCTACCATGGAAGTTATGTCCTTACCTCAGCTGGCATTCTTTGGCATTTAGACTACAGCTGTGCAAAATGTCTGGGCTGTAAGTCATGAGCCTGTAGGAAATCCTATTGCTGTGGAAGATGTCTTAAATACATCAGACTACCTTCCAGTTGATGCCAAGGCTTTCTGTAGGAAGATTTATCACAATCATTTTCCTTAATGTTCTCAGTAAACATCTACAGCTCCAGACTAGAGGGTGTGTTTGGTATTTTTCCATGTCTGGCAGTGCAGAACTTGTTACCATGAAGTGAAACTCAAGGGCATAGGAGGCAAAGTGTGCTTGTGGTTGATCTATGGATGGTGAGTGGATGATTCCCTCAGAAACTACAGATACCTGTTAATGTTCCAGGTAAGCTACAAGGATATTTCTCTGGATGACCCTTAAGAGGAACGCTGAGTGCTGAGGGAAGCGTTCCAGCTCTGGGGTTTGCACATGGATAGCATCAGTTCAGTGGTGCTGGCAGCTTGGTAATCCAGGAAACCAAACCTGGCTATGGGACCAAGCCATTTGGTGTCACTGAAGGTGATGCCTGGAGCACGGCTGCATGTTCAATCCTGCTTTGCCACACAGCAGAGTAGTGGGGCCCTGGGGTAACCTATGCATCACTCAGGTCACCCCCAGCCTGGCTCCCATCCCTCCAGTGCCTCTCTTGAAGCTGGATGGCTGTGTGCAGGCTGTGAGACATGGCCTGCAGCCTTGGGAAACCTCTCTTGGCATATAAAATAAATGCTGAGCACTTATTGCTGAGGATATTTCACAAAAAGTAATTATTGACAGAAGGTGGGGTGCATCAGCTGTTTTACTGGAAATCACAATTTGCACAGCAGAAGTTCAATTTCTAATCCTGACTCCAGCTGTTCTCATTTAATTTACAGCATAATCCTTCAAAGGGATCAGGATAACAACTTTCAAGGACAAGATATGGAACCACTAAAAGGTGAGGAAGAAGTTTTAGTTTATTGGTAAATGGTTGTTTACTTCTGCTTGTCCTACAAGCAGGACTGTGCTGGAGTCTCATGAACTGAAAACTTTATGAAATGGCATACTTCCAACATACTTCTCAAGGACACTGATCATGTGTAACAGCATGGTTTGCAGACACCAAACTCAAAATATTCTTCTTTCTGGGAAACTTGAAGTTCAGAACACCTGGACTATTGAAATTTGCCAGAAGGCAGTCCTTCCACCTATAATTTCAATTAATGAAAGTCAACTATGCTCACCACTTAATTTCACAATTGCCTTCTGATATGCAGAAACATTTCCCTAAACATTGGTCAGATGTTTCCAACTTATTATTTCTGCCACTACCATCAACAGTTCTGGTGTAATTATAGAGCTGGGCCTGAACATAAAAGAGATACAGACCTGCATCCAAGCTTGACAGGCTCAGAGAAAATGCTTCACTTCCACACAAAGTTAGATTATGAACAGACAAAGTGATAGGGACTCAAAAATAAGTGACTAGAAATAAGCAGCACAAGCAATAGTGGAAACTGCTTCTTTTGTACAGCGTTCAGGGAGTCACTGACAAAAACACCTGTATGGGTATTCTGTGAAATTTCATGATTATAAAAATAATGTCTTATTATTTGATTAGGGATTTTGTTAATGTGTGTTTAGTGTATGATTAAACTACTGGGTAGCTCTAATGATGAAAGTAAAGCTCTAACGATGAAAGATGGACTGGGGTATAAAATTTTATGGCCAGGTAGCAGGAAGTATTTTCATGGATCAAGAAACCACGGTGGAAAGAGAAGACAAATGAGATTACATTGTCTAATCTCCTGGAGACAGTCTTGCCTTTCAGTCTACTGCTGTGTCATGATTGCCACCCCAGCACAAAACCAGGATGCTCTGGGCCCTTTGCAGCAGGCATTTGGCTTGGGTTTGTCTACCCAGAGGCAGAGATGTTAGGGTATGGGGAGCCCACAGATGTGCCCATGCTGGTGAGGATGGCTTCCCCAGCAGCCCCTCTACACTAAAAGTGAGATTTTACTCTGTATTGCAGAGAAACTATGCACTACACATATCACACACTCAGCCTCTCATATATTTGGTGCTCTCTTTCATGTTACCATGTAATAAAAGGCAATTGACAAGGATATGAAGTACTGCCTTCTAAAATGCAACATCTCTGTGAAAATTCAAAATGTGTTCAAATTTTTGCAAAGTAACAAGGGTCAGGTATGGTTATAATAATTAACAACATGTGTGTTGTTTAATCTTCAAAGCAAGCTTTACCTTTAGATGTCCATAATTTACTCAGTAAATATTGTTCCTCTAACTTCAAAAGGAAGTAATAATTAGATTATGCCTGGGCTCAGATTAACATTTAATTTGTGCATAGTTTTGGACCAGCATAGTTGTCTGCACACAATAGCAAAATAATTCTTTTTAACTCTGTATGCTGTCAGTGTTTAAAGTTGTAATTTAATACCCAGAGGAAAGATATGGCAGTGTAAGAGATGCAAACACTCAGAGGTTTTCCAAACCAACATTCCCTCCATCCACTTGTCACTCATGCACAGTCATGAGACTAAAGTTGCCTGCTCCAATGTTTTATCAAAATCCCTGCTTGAGTCGATTGTCATGGGGGTTTTTTTGGAGATTTTTGCTGTTTGGTTGGTTAGTTGGTTGGTTGGTTGGTTGGTTGGTTGGTGTTTTTGGTTGGGCTTTTTCAGTGGGGTTTTTTGGGCTTTTTTTTAATGTCCTGCTCTAGCCAGACCAAGGGAGCCTGGTCTTCAGGCACAAAGGTCCTATGCTGGCCCCTTCCCACAGCTGTCCCTGAGGAAAGTGCTAGCTGGGCATGCATGAAGTGGAAAACAGCTGAGATAGTAGTGCCTCCTGCTTTGAGGCTGGCCTAAGAGTATTTATCTCAACAGCCTTCCAGCGCTGTGCTGGCTATGGGAAAAGCTGGCTTGTGGGCAATGGTTTGCACCTGACCTGTGGCCATCAGGACTACCTTCCCTAGGTGGGGCTGAGACAAGATTTTAATTCCTGGCAAGGAGTCCTGGCACTGTCATGGTGGAGAAATCCAATCCAGTGCCTCCTTCATCATAGCTGGGTACAAAAGAAAACCACGAATGGGGGCCCCTTTATCACAGAATAACTGAAATAAGCAGTTCTTCCATTAGCTGAAACAAACTCTCTTACTCCAGTCTCTATTAACATCTAAATGATGGGGATCACACCTTGCCAAAACATGTGTTTGGACCCTAAGCTGACAAGATAAGAGGACTAGTGAGGTAAGAAATGCACCAAAGAAATTCTTATTTGCTACTAATATTTTCATAATCACCTTTATGATATGAGTTGCAGGTGCAGCATTGCAAAATATTCCTATTCATTTTATGAAGCCAGAATTTTTTTTTTTAACATAAAAATGTGGTAATGGACTTCTTTCTAGGCTTTGAAAAAGACCATGTCTACTTTAATGTGACTTAGCTCAAGTGCTATTCTACATTTTAATGAGGTAATGTATGAGGAGGGGTCAAGTATAGCAAGGACTCATTCTGTTTAGCGCTGATCACATCAGCACTGACACTACTTTACTGGCACGGGAGTAGTTCTGCAGCCACAATTTGAATAAAATATGGAATGTAAAATGCTCTATTGAACATTCCAAATCGAGCATTGTTGCCATGGGGATTGCGTGAAGATTGGATTAATTAAGGCCTGAGCAGATGCTCTGGAGTATGTGGTGTAATTTGTGCTTTCTGCTTGTAATTAACATCCATGTGTGCAGGGTGAGAAACAAGCAAAGAGAGAGATACCCACCTTAATTTGTGTGTGACAGCTTTTCAGGTAAAATGCATTATTGGTATATGAAAAGTGATGCCTCTAAAAATGCAGATTAAAAAAAAGGAAAAAAAGGATAATCAAAATCAGCATCTAGCGGAGTCACTATGTTTAGTATGAGAATGCCAAAATCAATGATACAAACTTCCCTCGTTACTATAAGATTTAGGAATTCAAAAGAGCCACTTCATCTCTGAAATAGGTTAAGACTAAATACTATCTTTTAACGCTATCCTATACAGTTAAAACATATCATAGCTTTGAGGGGTGGTTTTATGCATACACAGTTTTATGCATGCAAAGAGAAAGGGGATAGTTTATTCTAGGAGTGTGTTTGTGAATTTAGGCTTTCTTTCTGGTTTTCAGAAGTCTGTTTGAGCTGCTGAGCTCAAAGGAAGCAGTGAAATAAAATTTCAAATCGCTTTCTCTATGCTCAATAAGCATTTGCTGTCAGAGCAGGGCTTGAAACCTTTAAGACAATGTTAAATCTTTTCTGTTTTGCCTGATGATGAGAGAGTAATGCCCAGTTCTTTACAAGTGCTTCAGCACATGCTCTGAGCTTCACAGGGAATGCTTTTGGGGTATAAGGAATCATACATAGGAGCAACACTTCCCAAAGAGGGTGGTGAATATGGTGGTGGGCACCTACTCTTCCATGGCCATTCCTGTTCTCTCTCCACCTTTGCATGGGGATGTGGAGGTTCTGAATTTTTCAAAGCCTCATTCGAAAACAAGGGAGAGGAAAAAATTCATCACTTATCCCATGAAAAATATTATATGAACTTTTTCTTTTAAGCTTTTATAAGTGCGAATACATTACCTCAGAGGAACCACAGTTGTTGTGTGACTAGCTGATGGCACTGGAACCACAACTGCTAGAAAAAGAAATGCAAAAAGTGCCTGCACTGTTTTGTATGAGTATTCAATTGGAGAGAAATCAACCTCTCAAAACTGCTTACATTTCGTACAGTGGAAGAAAAGTCATCACAGTGCTTCCAAGTGAAATTTTGCAGAAGCCCAACAGCTTCCTGTTTTAAGAGGACAAGTTTCCAGCCTTTCTTAATTAGAAGATGGGTTCCTACCATTCCTAGTAATAAGACAAAATTAAGCATTTTCATCTAAATACATAGGTGGCAAAAGCAAGGATATTAGCTTGCTGAGTGCTATTAAATGAAATATTTCTGTTTTCAGAAAAAATATCATTTTCTAGGCACTCTTGGCAAACCTCCGTACCNCTCGATACCTGAGCCTGCTGCTTATATAGCAATCAGGTCTTGAAATATATTTTTTAAAAAAATAAAATTATTTGAATTACCTGTGTGACTATGGAATGAAAAGTGATGGGTGTTTTTTTCCAGATTGTGAGAAAGAAGAGTCAGCCTAATGAATTCTGAAGCATGTTTCTTTCCCAGGTGCTCAATCCTCTCTCTCTCTCTAATTTGCCTGCTAAATCTGCTGCATTTTCCTCTCGTTTCTTAATGTTTAAGGATTATCTCATATGCTCTCTTGGGAAACGTGGCTTGCTTAGGGTTATGGAAGTAATTAGAAAAGATTGCAGCCTGTTTTTTGAATGAGTCTGGATTTATTTCTGTTTTTCTTTTTGCTAAGGAGAGGCTTGCTTGTTCTTGCTTTGATTTGAAAACTTTTTTTTTTTTTCAGAAAGAAAAGTATAGTCTAATCCACGATGTCAAAAAATAAATGTTTGAGAGAAAGTTGAAAAATCCATAGAAATGGCTGGATGCTTTTGTTCACGTGAACATGCTTAAATTAAACACAGACATCCTTTTAAATAGAAAGGATTGGAACAGATTGAAGGTATTGATTCAGTTACCATGTCACTAGGAAAGTGAGAAGATAAATTAACCATCTAGGAAGAATATCCCCAGATTTGTGATGAAATCCAAGTGAATTTAGTTCAAGTAAATTTACACTTGTCTCTGCCCCAGCTCTGAACCTTGAGACAAATGAAATCTGTACCCTCTCTATAAGTACAGTTAGACTTGTCTCTTTAGACACATAGAACAGTTCCATCCAGAGCATACTTTCCAGAAAGCTCCAGGCTTTCCTTAAGTGAAGAGTTTCTGAACACATGTATTTAGTTACCACCTACTTAATTTCAATGACAATTTAGATATTTTCTCAGTTTTAGGTAAATGTCCAAATAAAATTTTGCCCTGGTCCCTGTTCCTGTACTCTGGGATTTTGTATGTTGTTGGCTGATCTTACAGATACTTGCCACTTTTTCTGTAAAGAATTATTTTTCTCTTCCATTAGTAATACACTGTAGGATGCTGGTATGTTTTTATAATATTTTCAGGAAAGCCTTCCTAGAGCTCATTATTAGATCACCCTCACATACTATTCTTCCTTCCTGGCCATCAGATTAGTCTGTATTTTCCCTGAGGTCCTTATTTGTCTCTCTTCCTTAATGGAACTGTAACCAAATGATAACTCTTGAAATTATCTATATCTGAAGGTCTTTGGAATATATCCACACCAACTAACACCTTTAAAAGTATTAGAAGCCTTCAGCTAGGTATAACTCAGATAGCTGGGAAACCCAATTGTAGCTGTGACTACCTCAAGAACCCTATGTGCCTTGGCAGGGAGAATGAGCTGTAGTGAGTGCCATACAGCTCTGTCTGCAGTGTTTGTGGTATCCAAACTAACTGGCTGAAATAGAGCTTGAATATTGGCAAGGCATTTTGCATCCTACATGTAAAAAAACCCCAGGGATATCTCAGGAATTGTTTGGTGCTAAAACTGTTAAATAGGGCAGGGGGAGGCATTCATGTTCTGTATTTATGCTTTGATTTCTTTCCCTGGCGCGTATTACTAAAGTTATGACTGGACTTATTTATCAAGGCTTTTGACTTCTCCTGTTACTCTCAAAATCAAAACGAATAGGGTATTTGTCAATAAAGAAAAATTCAAAGCCTTTCATCTGTGCTGGAATAATGCTGAACAGCAGGAAAAATCTGAGATCCAGACCCAAGTGTCCTGGAGACCCATAAAAAAATTGGTGGGCCCCAGTGGAGTAGCCAGTAGGTTGAACAAAGCAATTATTTTACTCCATTTGATACTTGTGAGGCTATTTTAAGATACTATATCCATCTAGGAGACCCAGCAGAAGATAATCACTGGACACTGGAGTTCAGGAATCCAGGGAAGGATGCGGCTGGTGCTGTAAAAGAGTCTAAGGTAACTCCGATGGCTTGGCCCATAAACGACAGAACTGGAACTGGATCTTACTGCTATCTTCACCTGCCTAATGGAGAATAGAGAGGAGGGGGAGCTAGACTTCTCTCAGTTGCCCAGTGGAAGGACAGGAGGCAGCAGATGGGAATAGCACAAGGGGAATTCCTACTGCATTTAAAAGGAAAACTTCACCAAGGTGGAGAACTCATGCTAAAACAGCTTGTACAGAGAGGTGGTGCCATCTCTATCCCTAGATATTTTCAAAATGTCTGTAGCCAAGATCCTGGGTAGCAGGACTTAACCTGGAGTTAGCCATACTTTGAGAAGGAGATTGCATCTCTGCTTCTAGAGAACTCCTTCCACTAAGATTACGCTCTGATTTTGTGGGAATTGCTATTAAATTTAATCTGTCCCATCGCATGTACGGTCATATAAAAGTTTTATTGTCTGTATTGCTGCATTACAGCCTTAAGGTTCCATTTTGGGGTTTTACCACCTCCCTAACTCCAATTCTGATTTAGAAGGCATTTAACATATATTTACCGCTGTGAACAGATAAGTCTTTACTTTCATTTCAAATTACACTCTCTGCAATTACACAGAATTATTTTCTATCAATACAGTTCTAGTGGTCACCATTTTTTACCCTGGATTTTATTATGCACTCCCTGGTCTATGAAGGGGACAATATATAACTCTTTTTACCTTAATATTACGCCAAAATGGAGATTTGCTTCTCTGGATGATTTGTTTAGTTTCACCTTCAATTTTGCTAATCTTCTGAGGGCAGTAGATTCAGAAGATGGACTGGAATATTTTCTCTTAAGATATTCTTTTTGGACTCAAGAACACAAGCCTTGGCTTCACATGCTATCTAGAAATAATACCTAAGGCAACCAAGGATCTGTAACATGATAAACATCAGTGTACATTGTTTCACAGAATAAAATCTTAGCTAACATAGACTTTGTTCCTGAAAACCTGTGATCTTAATAGGTATTTTTGCATACCAGCTGTGGTATATACTCAAAGCAATTTGTGTCTCTTTTTTATCATTTAAATCCTACTAATTATTTTCAAAACAGAATGTTGAATTTCAAGTTGTTTCACTTGCACCAACATGTAGTTTGAGGTTATGTAGGGTTTTCTTTAAGCTTTTTAAGAAATCTAATGAAACAAAGGGGAAGAGTCACACTGGCTTTAATGAGCCCAGTACAAATACCCTTGTGAGCTTTTGGGAAAGTGTCAGGCAGATACACAGTTGTGCCTTTAATTACCAGGAACAGATGCACTAGTGGTGCAAAAGCCATTGCCAGACCACACATAGGGGTGACAAAGACAGTAGGGGCATTTGGTCCTACTTCCATTGACCTCGATGGAGCTCCTGGGACTGCTGGCTGCAGCCACAGCTCAGGGGTGAGTTTCTGCCTCCCAGGAGCAGCATAGAGATCCCCAGCTCCCATATGGAGCTGCCGGAAGGGGATGAAGTCATGTTATTTAATGACCAGCTGGCCAGCGTGTGAGGAATTAATTTTTCAAGGAGGTTAAAGAATTTGGCCACTTCTGCTGGGGCCAGTTCAGAAAGACAGATCTTGACAGCTGGACCTAGCACCAGCAAAAGGAATGTCTGATCCTGCGTGCTGAGCATGGGGAGAAAATTTTCAGACTCTTCCTGCCACAGTGTGCACCTTCTACACTGGAGTTTAGCATGTAGCATTAGGAGATCCTGCTGAAGCTCAGGGCATGTGAGCAAAGACTCCAATATTTGGGTACTGCACTGTTCTTAGCTGATGGCTTAAGGATAGGCTTTAGGAATGGATGCTACAGATTAGCAAACCATAGCAAAGAGGAGCTGATGGGCTATTTGACAGACAGTGAGCAGTTAGTAACCACTTTTTGAAAATCAAATCACCTCTACTATTCTTTGGTATTAAGAGTAGGATGTTGGGGCTGCACTGACCTGAGATGATGTATTATTTAGCATTTTCCATATGTTTTTTCTCATTAATCATGAAAGCTGTTTTTTTTCCAACCTTGCTAAAGGAAAGAGCAAAGGCTAATGGAGGTATGTCTGGCATCTGCCACATCTGAAGATGATGTACCCATTTGTTCAGTTTCTTAAATATTAGCATTTCTTTTGATATTCTAGTATCAGTATCTGGGTGACTTTCCCTTTTGACAGCCAGGAACAATTATTTGGAAACAAAAGCAATTACAAACTTTAAAGATTCTTGGGAGTCTGGCCAACATAACTGCATGCCTCTTGCCTTGAAGCCCAAGTGGGCTAAGATGTGAGAAAGAGAGAAAATGGGAACTGGTTTAGTGGTGCTGTTTCATTCAACAGTCCATGTGCTAGAGGGAAATATGGGACATCATACTTCTTGTCTTTCTGTGCTTGTAGAGAGTCAAGAAGGGCTGCCTCATTCCTGACTCATCCTGGCCATCCCTTGTGTGACCCTTCTCTCACCAGTTCTAGCTGTCTGTGGGAAATAGGGTGTATGATTAATCCTCCCTTGGTTTGCAGGTTGCAGACCTAGATGTCTTGCTGCAAAACCAAACTGTGTGCAACTGCAGGAGCAAAGGAAACTCATTTTCACTTTATGCTTGAGAGTTGAAGAAAAACTGATTTACTAAAGCAAGTAGTGACAAGGTTTTCAGTACCCATGACTAATCTCAAAGGTCTGGTCCTATTCGTCACAGAGCAATGCAGCCCACACTTCCTAGCACAGAGCACTGGGAGGCCATGAATGTTGTAAAAGCAAGAGCCTGGGAAAGTAGTAATGAAGTTCTTGAGACCATTGAAGGGCTAACAGACATGAAATCTTCTACATGGATTTCCCAAGACCCTCCTATCTGCCTGATCACACCTTAGCTCTTTAGCATGCCAGAACAGCATTTTTTGGGGAAGCACAGAGATAAGGTACACTCAGGGAAACAATTAATTCAAAGTCCTGCAGCTGTGTCCTTTCACATAAACAGGTGCATTTTACTAATAGAAGGGGAATACGTATAAACAAACAGACAAAAATAAAATCAGAAAAAAAATGCAGCCAACAGTAAACCTCCTGTACTTCCACTAGCTGCAAGGGTTTTAACTTGCTATTTGCATAAGAAAGGTGATACTTCTTCCTATAAGCATTTTCCCTTCTGCTGATTCAGATCAGCATTGTACTGGTCAGCTGGACCTACTAACAGAGAAAGCATGAAAATTCAGGTGTATTGCTTCCTCTCTCTCTCTCTCACGCTCTCTCCCTCCCTGGCTCTCTCCACTCCCCTCTCTTTCCCTCTCCACCTTTGTATTTGCTTGTCTGACCATATTTCACTGGGCAGATATGGGACCATTCTTGATTTATGCTGGTGTAAACCTGTAACTCTATCTTCGACCTCCATGAGTTCATGCCCGTCTACATCTCTGGAGAGTGACACATTTGTTCCAATAATTTGGCACTTCTCAAACTACCTCCTGCCAGCTCATCTGGGAGACATGAAAGAGCAGACTGGTGTCTCTGGTGTAGTGCTTTCCCTCCATAGGGTATCCCTTAGTGAATTTATCTCAGGCTGCAGAAAAAAAAAGAAAAAGATAATGGTTACTGTTTCAGCAGTTTTTAGTTTTGTTGCCTTTGAACACTCTCTGGAAACAAATACCTTTCGTCTTTATTTTCCTCTAGAGACTGTCAGGAGATCTGCTTTCAGGCGGTTTAATGAGAAACAAGCCCCTGTTGACAATGTTTAAGGAATGTGATTAATTGCTTGATTTGAAAGTTGTAGCACGCCTCCATCTAATACCTAGAAGAGCAGGGGTAAGGGACAGGAGTTTGCCTTTTCAGCAGTGTATCTGTTCCTTGGTGCAAAATAAGCCCACACATCTCCTCCTACACATGTCAAAGCTCTAAAATGTGATGCTGCAAACAGGTAGTTACTGTTTGGGTCCCATCCCCACATCTTTCTCTTGCAGATTTGCCACCAATTTGGACATTTGCCACCAATTTGGACATTTCTGTGCCTTGAAGACTTGGAGCTGTGCCTGCATACTGAATGTCCAGGGGAGGGTGTGCTTGGTGTGATGCAGCAGCCTTGCCACAGGGAAGTGAACAGCAGCCTAAAAAATCCTATCTTCATGGAGAATAGGTGGGTCCTTGGCTTTCCCAGCTCTGCTGAAAAGCAGCTGGGCAGGCTCAGATCAAGGGCTGTAAATCTGCATGGGTTTGGGGATAAATTATGTAAGCTCATGGTCCAGGATCACAGGATGTGAGGCTGTGGTTCTGCTTGGGGCTGAGACCACCTGGCTGTGGGATCATTTCAGTTTCTTAAAGCAGAGCCTGGCACACTCCTACAAACAAGTGCCATGGAAGGAAAAAAGGCTAGCACAAGCTTGCCCCCATCACCAGGGCTCTTTAGAGACTAAAAAATCCTGGAAAATACTAATAGTGATTTGATGACCTTGGGACCTTCAAGGCATCATTTCCAGCACTCTTGCTTTCCTGATACTTGATATTCCTGGTACTCCTGAGATGGAGGCCCTTAGAAAGGATCCTTGATATTTCAGAGGCCTGTTTCCTCCAGGAATCAACTTTCCTCTGTCCATACAAAGATTTTCCACACACAGAAGCTGAGTCAAAAGTTCTGGGGTGTATCAGCAGGTTTTGAATATTTTCTGACCCATCTGCTTAGAGCAGGGATGCATGCCCTGCACCTCAGCATTTTCTTTCCATATGTGTGAGCACTTTTAAAATTAATTTATCAGTTTTCCCCCTCTTGTGACAGCATGGCAAAATGGCTTAGTGCTTGTATTTGATTGATGGCCTAGAAAATGAAGGGCCACTTATGATTCTTCTGGCCTAAAACAGATTGTCAGCAGGAACGTTGCCACTCATTTCCATGGGGACTAAGTCTTTGCTGTTGCCTGAAATGAAGTGATCAAACCTTGAGCTGGGTCTTTGAGGTCCTGGTTTTGCAAGCTGGTTTCCAGCCCCCCAAACCAGGCCAGATTTTTTTCCACCTGAGGAAGTGTCCTTCTCTCTGCTACCTTGGAGTTGGGACTGAATCACAGCATTGCTTTCTGAACAAGAACTCCCAAAGAACTTGTATAGATTGAGAAAATGGTAATTCCTTTTTGAAAAATTTGAGAGAGACATAGTTAGGGGACTAAGTCTCTAATAGTTTTCTGCACAATTTTAAATCATCATAAGGGACCAGGACATGAGTCCTTACCTCTAACATAACCCTCTTTTGTTTTCCTAGGGAGAGTCTGAAGTAATTTATTTCTTTTCACCACATGTATTTTGCTTGAGGGAAAATAAAAAAGCAAGAAACAAGTCTGCAAATATTCACTGGTTTTCACATTTGATTACTGGATACATAATATGGTTCTTAAAATGGTGATTGACCAATTTGGATTGGGAAAATATGTTGAAAAATACCTTCTGAAAGGGTAACATTTTCTCTCTTGCCACTGCTGGCACTTACTGACATGGAAAAGAAGAACTATTATGAAGGAAATGCAAAAGCTGACATCTGTCACAAAGTAAGCAGGGTGAAAAAACTCCAAACACTGGGTGTGCAGGAAAGGGGTGTCTAACAACCTGTTTGTCTCTGTTGGCTGGATTAACTCACCCTAGTGTCTATTGCATGTATTTTAAAATTAGAAATTATATTGCAAAAGTGCTGCTGGAGCAGGCAGGAATATTTTCAGAGCCAGGTATAGAGTTTGCTCCATTCATGGGAATTCATTAGGACTTAGGCATGCAGTAATTCTTAGTTATTAATATGTGATTTGTTCTTTTGGTTGTATCGTACAGAGTTATTTACGCTTTTGGGAAGAGTAAGCTCTGGCTGTAAAACATGGAGAGGTTTTACATTCATTCTTTTCTTTCATTGCTTATGGACAACAGAAAGCTTAGAAATCACATCCATGAATCTATACATAAATATATATGTGTATTATTTCTGTATTAATTTTATCCCCTGTAAATGCTATGACACGCTTACAAAGCTTTGATTACTCACCCCAAGCTGAGAAACTGCTGATCTATGCAAAAAAAAAAAGGGAAGACTTTGAAGTCTTCCAACATTGGCTTGTCATGGAGTGAATGAACTTGAAAGAGAAATGTAAGCCCTTACTTCTGATATAGTAGAGAACTGGCAAGTTCCTACAGATTTTTACTCCCAGATGACATCACTTTCTTTCCAGCAACCTGTAGCTTGTCTAGCACTGCAAGGTGTATATAGCCATGCCACATAGTGCTCATCACCTCAGAAAGCGTCTTTGTGTCTTCCCATTCTGAACCCAGGATATCAACAAACTGCAGAGCAGGTGCTGCATGAACCTGCAAGGGCAGATCTACAACCATGGGCATTGGCATATCTCCCATGTAGTGGAGACAGAAGTTATGCTGATTTATACCCTTTGAGATTCTAGCCCAAGGTAATGGCATCTTCATTTCTGACTTCAATAGGAGTGGGCACTGGTATTGGGACTGAGGCTTCCTTCCACTAGTGAAAAACAAAGCTGGAACACAAAGTTGAAGGAGGAGTAGCACCAAAAAAACTGCCTTAACAGCAGTGGTTAGATTGAAACACTGTGCACACCTTTAATGTTCCCAAGAACCAAGTTTCTGATGTGTAAGAGCATTTTTTTCTGATGCCAAGAAAACAGATGTGAGAGTTATTTCCTAATAGCCAAAGGCTTTGTCACATGACTAATTCAGCATCTTCCAAAACTAGGTGCCTGCCTAGGCATGTGATGGAAAGATGGGAGGAAATTGTCTGGCTGTGTGGATTCCTTGTGGTAAGGCAAATTTAGCTCAGTGAAGCCCATGACTAACAAATACAAAGCACTCAACTTTTCAAATTATAGAATCACAACACCCTGAAACCTGTTGATTTGCTTTCACAAAGCTTGGAATGTTTGGGTGAAAGCAGAGCATTATAGGACTCAGAAAAGAGAATTTCATGGTGGCAAATAGGTGTGTGCCTTAGATGTTCTGTTTTGGAATAAAGCCACAGCAAAATCCATTTAAGAAATGTCCTGGTTTGAAAAAAAAAAAACCAGGTGTGCTAGGAAGCAGGGCCTTCCCTTGAAATAGGAAAAGTAAATCTCTCCCTCTGAATTAGAATGATTTTGAAATTAAGAGGCTGTCAGGCAAAGATATGGGGATAGGAATAACAGTTCTTTATTAGTGTATATATATATATAGAACAAGGCAAACAAACCAAGAAGAAGTGTGAAATGACCAGCAAGCAGAAGAGGAGCCCAGTGCCATTCCTTTGGCTGTGGACACTTTCCCCTGCGGTGCAGCTCCATCCCCGCTGGCAGCAGCGCCAGCGGCTCCCGGTGCGCGGGGCAGGCGCGGCGATCCCGCAGCTCCTGGCTGCGGGACCCTGGGGTCACGGCGGCTGGTCCGGGATGGGGAGGGTGGAGGACAGGCTCTGCTCAGGATCCCTGGGGCAGTGTCGGTCCCGGTGCTCCCGCGGGATGCTCGGAGATGGCAGGAGATGGCTGGAGCAGGAGAGCATCCCAGCAGCGGTGCGGGGTCCAACGCCAGAAGAGGCAGCTCCCGGCTTTGGGACGGCGGAGGGAGGTTTTCCAGCCGCCTTCCTCCTCCCAGAGCCAAAAACGAGCGAGTGCCAGGAACCGCCCCCCACCCCCCTTTACCTGCTTCGAATCTTGCGGTGTTCCCNCCCACCCCCCCACCCGGCGAGAGAAACTGAAAGAAGAAGAAGGGAGGCTCTCCCTCCCCCTGTCACTAGCCATCAGTGCTAGGGCCTAGCCATCAGTGCTTCTTAGCATGCCAGTGGGCAAAAAACCCACAGAGAGAGAGGAAAGGAAAGAAAACCAATCCCCAACAAGAAAGTATGTTCTGCAATTGTAGCTGGTTTAAGAAGTAATGTTAAAAAACAGCCATTCTCTGCAGTTTATTTTCTGTTTTGTAATTGCTGTGAAACTCATGTGAAAGAATTTAATGATACCACCTTCTGTCATGGAGCTGTGGTAGTAGGTCACTCTCAGAACAAACTACTTCATAGAACATTAAACTAAAGTTTTTCATTTTAAGAAAATATCTCAACATTAATGATGGAATTAGAACATCCTTCTCTGATTGCCTTGCAATTTGTCATTCTCTAATTACCCAGTGAAGTACATCCTGCTGCTTCATCAGCTCTCTGCAGCACTCTACATAGCTCTGCTCTTGGCTGCCTTCTTGTTTCTCTGCACCTCTTATCTCTGAGCATGCCTGGCCAGGAACAGAAATTTAACCCTGTCAGCTCTGCAATGTTTCCTGAGCTGTGTCTGTGCTGCAGAATCTTTCAGTCCAAGCTAAAATTTTGACTAGAGCTCTTTAAAACTGTGTGTGATGCTGATCCACAGTGTACTCTTCTTTCTCTGCAGCCAGAACTTATTTCAATGTCTCTTGTCTCTTGTTTTTATATTTGGATTGCCAGGATTTTGTCATAAAGCTTGTGTGTGCTAGCTGTCCACCACATGCCTCTTCTCTGAGGATTGCAACTTACAAGTGCTACAATACTCACAGATGACAAATAACCATAGATTAATATTAAGTTTGCAGCTGAAGTATGTGTACCTAATCTGTGACTCAAATTCATAATGAGAAAGTTTGTTAATCTACATTCAGGTAAAATGCAAGGTACTTTTCACTGAAACTTATTCCCCAAAAGGCTAGCCTATGAGGAGGCCTATGTTATGCCCACAAGGCATATGGTAAAAAATATCTTACCTTAATGCAAGGAAAAGTTAAAAGCTTTCCCTTTACTTCTTTCTGTACTGCTTTTTAATTTTTATTCTTGCTTTTCCATGTCTTTTTATTCTCATTCAATAAAAATGAGATATATATTCACAAATCAAAAATTCACCTGATATGATCTGACAAATCACACTTTCAAGATATTCCTGGATTCATAAAAAAAATCCATTAAAATAGCTGGTAAAAACATTGCCAAAAAAAGTGATGTCGGCTATTTTTCAATAGATTACAAATTCAAGTCCCTGTAATTACATCTTTTGGTTAGCTAGCTTTAGAACTGCCTGTGGTATAGAATCCTGGTATAATTTTCTTTATTTATTTACCTTTTAGTTATATCACATAGGTTGTGTAAGTCCCACACAGGAGGCAAATGAAAAGGACAAGCTGAGAAACCCCACCCATGTCTTGAATCTATGATCTTTTATGAAAAAAATGAAGTTACTATGCCAACACTACTGTGGGCATTTGGGGAACCCCTTTTTTAAGGCTGGTGGATCCTGACAGGTGATTTTTACACCTAGAATTGCTGTATTTTGCACTTACTGAATAACCTGCACAGACAAACAAGCTGGACTGGGTCTTCACCTGGACAAAGGTGGTGGTATGAACTGTCACCTATAGGAGAGGAAGGGCTTGGGGATGAGGTTTCACAAAAACTGCGGTGAGGTGGCCTTTCCGTTGTCTGAAGGAATGGAGAAAATAAAAAAATCAACTTCAAAACAAAGAGAGACAACTAAAAGTATCACTGTGAGGAGCATGGAGGAAGCTGAGGACATAGGGGAAACCAGGGTCACAGGCAGGTATGGGCTTGGTGACCTTACAACTCGGCTTTGGCTATCCTTCTAAGCTGGAGAAAACAAGCCCTTGTGGAGTCCCAGGGATCTTGGAGGAGAGGGTAGCTGGTTTGGGGGATTTTTCACTTGAGGGATATACTGATCTTTGTAATGGTATGTCTAGTGTTTTATTTTATGAGGAAATGTAACAGTATATTTACATAGTCTTTAGAAAAGCTATTTATATCTGCGTGACTGCTTCTTTCTCCCTGTCCAAGGCCACACAAAGGTATTTTTTAGGACAGAAGATTCAGCCTGTTGTGAGAGGATGAGCTTATGCTGTTGAGAAATATGCATCTGAGAAATAGAGAATAGTGTTAGGCAGAGATTGTGTACCAGAGGCCTCTTAAAAGGAAGGTTAAAAGGAAGCTACCTAGACATGGCTGGACTCAGATGCTATCAGACACCCTGGGAAGCAGGGATTGGATCTCCTAGCACCTAGGTGAGGAGCAGTAAGGACCTTTGGACAGACGCCATCACAGGTGAATCATTACTTGCAAAGCTGAGTTATTACTCGTCTCATTTATAAAAGAGGCTACTTCAGGAGCATGTACAACTCCCCACCTAAATTTCCCTATTTGAATAAATGAATGGGCACTTGAAAGAAATTGTAGCTGCTTATATTTTTCCATACCACACCACTGTGTGCCCAATGCTAGATTAATACACGTGAGTCTAGTAATCACTTGTGAAGAAACAGACTGTGCTGCTGGAACTACAGCAGCTGTCCTCAGTTAGTAATTTTTTGCAAGATAGGAGACCAAAAAGCAAAGCTCATCAAAAGAGAGAAGTGAATGCAGTGCTAACATCCTCCATGACTCCCTTCCCTGCCTTCCTCTAGGTGCCATGTCCTCAGAGCAGCCACTTCAGTGTGGATCCTCTGCAAAGGATTTGAGATGGTCTTGTGTATTCCCTGCATACCATTCTCAGAGCCCTGACAGGGAGACAGCTCTTCTGAAAAATAGCCAGACAGGTTGGTTAGTTTAGTTCCTATTCTTTTAAGCCCCTTTTAACATATGGTGTTGGGTGATAGAATAGGAACTTACATTTGTTTTAAACCTGGTGGTTTAAAGGCATGAGCAAGGCTTAGGAGAGACAATGCAGTGAGCCTATCTGTAGAAAACTTTGAAGTAAATAACAATTTTGATTAAACACAGAGTTCACATCCCATCAGTTTTACCACTGTTTTAATACTGAAAAATAAGAGATCCATTAAGAAGCCTGTTAGTGTAACCAGTGGCATTTATTGTATCTTGGTCCAAAGACATGTCACTCTCTTTAAAGAAAATGCCTTTTATTTCGGATGAAAACTTTGAGGTTTCTTTTAAAAGTACTGCAGTGCCCTTGTTTAGGTAGGAGATTTTTTTCATGCAGTGTGTCTCATCATTTCTGCTCTCATGCATCATTTTTCAAATCTTCCCTCATCAAATTACCACAGCTTTAGGGGTCCTGAAGAAATGAGTGTAATCACTCACTGTAATTAAATGTTTCATATTTCATTAGATACTTCATGCAATAAGCTGCATGGAAATCTCATACAAAGCCTGCCATATCTTTATGTATCTCTCACACATCTGATTGAATCAGAAAGTGCAAAGATTTATTTCCCTCACATCTTCTGTGTTGCAGAGATGATGTATTGTATTGTGTCAGGGATGCTTTGTCATACGAATTGCCAGCTGTCAAGAATGGCCTCACTTGCATCAGAACTTGAGGCAAAGGGAGACAACATGAAGTTATGTTGTAAAGACAATAGCCTGCTCTTCTTAAGATGGAGAGTTAAAAAAGGACTGAGTAGGGGCCCACAAAAGCACAGAGCTTTGTTGTGCATCTTGGTACAACTAGCAGTCCTCAGTTTTTTTGAAGTTTTAAACATCTCTAAAAGGGAGCATTCCTCCTTCATCCAGGACTTGGTCAGCCAGGCTAAACAATTAAAATGGTCCATGTAAGTCTCCGAAAACTGTCAAGAAATTAGGAGTTTGGCATTAAATTGTATTGCTGGGATGATTTTATGGTCTCAGCTTTTAAAGCTGAAGTGTCGTTAGTGAATTTATGGGGTACTGTGGAAGGAAATTTTCATGGTTGCAACATAAATTGCTGAGGAGCCTGAAAGAACTAGTTCAGAAATAAACTAAGAGCCCACAACCATCAACTCATAAAAAAAGGATGGAGTGATGCTTGTTATAAATGCCTCATCTCCTGTGCTGATCCTGAAGGACCTGCCCAGGAGTTCCTGGGAAATAATGCTGCTGCTCCAGAGGGAATGAGGCCCTTCCCCACATTTATTTATCACTTTGGATGTTTTCTTTGTTTCTCAGATCTAGTTTTCTTCATCTCCTGGGTATAAAATAAAAAAGGAGAAACAAAGTGAGAGACACGTGAAATATATTACTTGAAACCATGGTCTCCAGAGAGAGAGGAAACATGCAAGCAGCCCTGTAAAAGAGAAGGAAAAAAAAGAAAATTTAATAAGTTGCAACAGAGCAGGAAGTTCAATGACATCAACAACAAGAGAAAAAAGAAGAAGAAGAAAAAAAAAAACTCCGAACTGTAAAATTCTGAATAAAGGCAAAGGAACAACATGAAATATTTATTCCAGAACAGAAGGAGAAAAAAATAATGGAAAGAACAACAATAAAGGAGGTATATTACAAATTACCTTAAACATAATGTTGAATCTATACCACCACACTAGTTTGCTCAGGACCTTTATTTTGTGACATCAGCACCTTAAGCTCCGGATATTGCCTTGGAAACCTGAGCTAGGGTTGTGTGCTCTGGCAACTGCGTCCACATCATTGCTCCTGAAGTCCTGAAGTCCAGACTATGCAGTGAGAGGGCTAGCATCTCCTCTTTGTGCATTGCCTAAGTTCTCAGCCCTTTGCCGCAGAGGAAACAGTCATAATTTAATTACAGCGTGCTGCTGGAGTTACAGTTGCCATTATTGTTAACAAGCTGCTTTCCCATGACACTAAAGTGTAGTCTCAAGGGCAAGGCTGGACTGGGAAGCAGGGAACCTGCCTGCTCTACCCAGGCATACTCTTGGCCTGTTATGGGATTATGGGTACATTTTGCCAACTTCTTAGCAGGATACATATTGTGATTGTGCCATAAGTAAAATACAAGGACATATATAAATCTGTTCACGTGGATGCATATATATATACACATATATGAATACATGAAGTGTTAAATTTTTTGCCTTCTTGATGCTTAATGCAGGTTGCTTGTATGAATGGAGAACCAAATTGCATCATCCAATATAGTTTTTGACTTAGTAGCTCTCTTTAAATCAGTAATACTCAGGAGACACGACACAGGTATAGGATATTTCTTACATATTGTGAATCTCAGCAGCTATCAGATCATGCTCTCCTGGGGTTCTGATCCATTCTGCTGGCTGGAGGAAATGTCATGCCTCAGCACTGATGCCCACCCGTGCCTCCACACCTGGACAAAGCAGGGAGCAGAGATCAATTACTTCCATCACTCACTCCTTCACAGGTTTTTCATCCAGAGGAAGCAACTGAAAATGTTTTTCCTAGGTAAGAAATCCCATTTCCAGTGTCAGTTCCATAATCAGGCAGTAGAAAAAATGATTGGTCATTTCAAGCTTGGTAGACACCTGCCAATGTCACTGTCAGCAAATCTGCTGTAGGCAAAGACAGGGGCTGGTGTTGGGAAAATTACTGGCTCAGCAGGTACTGATAAAATGCTAATTTTAACAGATGATATTTTTTTAAGCATTTGAAAAATACATTGTGGTCAGATGTCTCGTGGTGAGAGGGTTTTAATAAAACCTACAGTTTTACAGTTTTTCCTTATTATTTGCTGACCAAGCTGAGACCCAGTTTGTCACATATTTGTTTCTGTACAATAAGCACCTAAACACTTATACAGTGCTTTGGAAACCTGAGTTGTCTAATAGAACAACCCTGTACAAAGCTTCCCAGAAGAATACAGGGCCAGCAATAATGAGGCTGTACAAATAATATGATAAATTGAAGAGTACCTCTTTTTCCTCTATGTTTATATCATAACACAAGCACAGACAAGCAACCACACTAAAGCACATTATTAAGATTACTCTATTGATTAACCCAAGTGTACAAAATGCCAGAATGATGATTGCCTATGTTCTCTTATTTTTGTTCTCTTTTACATTATGCAGCATGCACAATTTTGAGAATATTCTGCATTAATTTTCCCAAATGCCTATGCCTCATTAAGTGCACAGGGTAGATGAGTCCCTGTAGTGACCAATTATTCAGTGTTTTATTCCAGCCTTGCTATTTAGTATGGGGTTTTACACCTTATTTATTACTCATCCCTATAAATTCTGCTGCAAGAATGAAGTTATTTACTTCTTTATAGGCTTTTCTGTGGTACGTACTATTATGAAGCCTGAATGTTTTGCAAACAATAATGAATATAGCTCTGTAGGATAATAGGGAATGTTATCTTCATCTTAGGGTGGGCAAGCTGAAGCACAGAATTAGTAGAATCAGAGCTATGCCCTGAGTTTAGAGACTTAGTTTGGAGTATATGGGCTACTAGACTACTTCAGACTTTCTATGTTGTTATTGGAACAACATGTGTTTCACCCTTGAGGGTGAAATGTGCAAATTAGACACTGTTGGAAAAAATTTATTACCATGTGCTTGAGGTTTGTACTATGCTGTAGTTGCTGCCCAGATGGACAAAACAGTGCTCCTTAGAGTCCACTGCTTTTTACATTAGGTTTTTTATTTGGTCCCCTTACACAAAAGATGAATTATTAATTTTTTTTGTAGCCAATAGAGGATGAACAGTGAACAATTCCAGCTTAGAGCTTAGATCATGAGCCACTCATCCCACTTTTCCCCACACCAAAATTTCAGTCTCTCTTTTTAAGGTCCTCATGCTGGCTGTCTTTTATCAGTCTACCAATATTACTGCAGCCTACAAATGCAGCCAAGAAATGTAGCTTCTTACCTAAGCAAGAAAACCACTGTTAAAAGGCAGTATTGGTGTGAGAAGAAATACTTACCAATTCCCCACTAAGACATTTAGGCTATAATTCAAAAAAAGATGCTTAAGTATCAGAAAAATATGCAGTATCCTTTTATTCACAGAAAGGGGAAAGAAAGGCTCTTTTAAGATACAGGTGAGTGGGATTCCAGATGAGCAAGTTTGTGTGTGGTGTCTCCAAGATCTGGGGTACCTTTTTATTGCTGTGGGCACTAGACCTTTGCTCCTGCCTCAGACAAAACAGGTTCCTTGGTCTCATCAGGTCCCTTCCATCCCAAGTAAGGTGAGGGAAGTTGCTAAAGTATGTGCATCTTGGTAGAGGTCGTCTTTTTTTGCTTGTATCTAGTGTTCAGGGTTCTGAGCCCGTGGTCATGGTGGGGAAAAAGAGCTTTGTTCTCTCACTGGATTTTGTCAGTCAGCCATTGAAGATGTATGGACACAGGACTCAAGAGCTCTGCAAGTGTGAGCACACCATGATGTGAGCAGGAAGGTTTTTGCTTAAGTAGTCTTCAGAATTTCACAATAAATAAATAAAATTAAGGCCTCCGTTTGGTAGGGATGATTTTTGTCAACTTATGAAGTGGACAAATTTGGAAACAATTTCCCAAGAAGATAGATGGGTAGAAAGAAAGCAATCTTATTCAGCTTGTCAAATCTTACCTAAAGGTTACAACACATTGGTTGCTCAGAGCAAAGGGCTCAGAAAGACTTTTTAAACAAATGCAAAGTAAGATATCTTCCCTAGTGTCATGGTCTAGCCCCAGTCAGCAACCAAGCTCCACACTGCCCCTCTCTCACTCCCCCACCAGTGGGACTGGTTAGAGAATTGAAAGGGTAAAAGCTGGGAAACTCATGGGTTGAGAAGAGACAGTTTAATAGGGAAAGCCAAGTCCACACACACAAGCAAAGCAAAACAAAAAATTAATTCACTCCTTCCCATGAGCAGGCAGGTGCTCAGCCAAGAGAGCAGGGCCCCATCACATATGATGATGATTTGGGAAGGTAAACATCATTGCTCCAAATGTCCTTCCTTACTCCTTCTTGTCCCCACTTTATACACTGAGCTTGGTGCCACATGATCTGGAATATCCCTTTGGTCAGTTGGGGTCACCTGTCCTGGCTCTGTCTCCTCCCAAGCACCCCCAGTCCCCTCAGCAGTGTGGCAGCACCAAAGCAGAAAAGGCCTTGGCTCTGTGCAAGCCCTGCTCTGCAGTAACAAAAACATTTCTGTATTATCAACCCTGTGTTCAGCACGAATCCAAAACACAGTCCCAAACTAGCAACTGTGAAGAAAATTAACTCTACCCCAGCTGAAATGAGCACACCTAGCCATGTAATTTTAAGTGCCAGTACTACAGCTTTCTGTAATTTATACAACTGCAGAAACCATTACTGCAGAAACCTGATGCAAACATCTGGCATACATAAATGTCAATCCAGGCAGTCAGCATTTGGTGTACAAGGAGTTGAAAAGAGGGTCTTACAATGTAAAGTGTCTGGTAATCTTAACAATGGGTGGGGTTACCAGCCAAATCTGTAATATTAAATTTCACTGCTTCAAAGCAGGTTGCAAGTGCTCTGTGTCCTTGGTGCATGTCTTGTCATGTTTTTACACAGAAGTAAGATCCCTTATTCTCTACGTTATCAAGACACTCTTATAAAGATACACATTGTATTTCATTTTTGGGGTGTAATTTACCCAGTGGGGTTCACCAGATGTGTACTGGATCATAGTTCTGTGTGTACAGAAGGAAATGCACGTGCCTATGCAGATACATGTGAGCAGGTGATGCACTTACCCCGTGACTGATTTCATTCCAGAGCTATGACTGTGTCTTGGCATTTGACAATGTGTTTCAGAGCAGAGGCTTTCACCCTGCTGTTCCACTCCCCAGTTGTAGCCATAGGCCCAGAAGAACCTCTTGTGAGAGTTCTCCAGTCCAAGTTTTCTCAGGCTTAGCCAGGGTTCTTTCTCAAAGCTAGCCACTTTATCTAACATAAACATAACAGAAGAATTAATAACATGATAACACACCTGTTGGTATGTGCGAGAAGCATGGGAAGGAGGTGTCACCTTCTCTGCACCGATCAGCTTTACCCTGTCTTTGGAGTTGCAGGAGACTGTACTTAAGCAGTGTGTTTTAGAATAAACACGTCTTTCTCTCTCTTTCCTACCATGAGAGGGACCATGTAGCTGTGTCTTATTTCCACTGCTTCTAAAGGGTTAAATCCATAACCCGGCAGCTACACCCAGTAAATAAATATGTGCCCCTTGGTGCTCAGGGCAGCTTCTTAGCAGTGCCCACCTATACCAAAGGTGAGGGCATGGCCTTGGTGTTCAGAAATTGCCCTCAAGCAAAGAGGCGTGATGTGGCCAAGGCAGCAGTACACTGTATGAGTCAGAGCCTGTCTTCACATTGGCTACAGTTAAGACATTGTAGAGCGAATTTCCAAGGTAAAGTGGCAATGGGACCACATTTGGGCATCAAAGACATTGTATCAGAGATTCAGAAATGTGGAAATCCTTTCTGTGAGCTGAAGCAAAGGCAGAACAACAGTATCATCCAAAGTGGCGCAGTATCACCACCAAGCTGGTAACACAGGCTGTGTATCTCAGTGGGTGATTGTTTGTCTGGTTGCATGAGAAGGACGAGCCCCAGCACCTGCCTGCATGGCCTCAAACTCTCGCTTGGGTCTGGGGGCGAGGAGCTGCTGCTCTGCACACGTCTGGGGCAGCAGCTGGGAGATCCTCCAGTCACAGCCTGGGCAGGCTGAGCATCACTGTGAGCACAAGTCCCTGCAAAGTGATGGTGTCCCAGGCTTTCAGGCACATTGTAGAAACCATCCCAAAGTGTGATCCTATCTTTAAATGACAAGCTCACTGAAGGCCAAGTGGCAAGAGTATTCATGTAGGAAGGGAGATGTTTAATAATCTCTTCACAGAGGTATGAACCTTCATTCTCCACACCTCAGGAGACTGTCCTAGCTGGTTTTCTCACTCTAGGCTCTAGGAAAGCCAATGATACATTCCTCTCCCCTGTGCCTGGTGCAGCTGCAAGGAACACTGGGCCTCTCCTGGTGAGCAAGAGAAGGGTTGCATACTGAGGACTCAGGAAAGGAAAAATCCCAGGCTCTGCTATCAACATTGCCCCTATGTTTCATCAACTGATCAATGTAAAATGCAGAAATAATGCAAATTTTACTTAAATTATACTTATTTAAACTACAACCCTAAAAGCTTTTACTGGATTTGTGTCTGACTCATATTGAAGATTCTGACCAGGTGGTGAATGGGAAAGGAGTCTTTGACAATACTCTCTAAAGGCCTTTTTAAGATAAAGTTAATTT
Organism: Buphagus erythrorhynchus; assembly: GCA_013400855.1. NCBI lineage: Eukaryota > Metazoa > Chordata > Aves > Passeriformes > Sturnidae > Buphagus > Buphagus erythrorhynchus. The sequence continues at coordinate 13,298 of VZTT01034373.1, read as the reverse complement.
TTTCTACAAAGAGAGTAAATTATTGGACTTTGTTTCTGGCACAGTGACTATAAAAATAGCCTGACACTTTCACTCAATAAACCTATAGCATATGAGAAAAATAATTGCTTTAAAGTACATTTTTTATAAAGCATCTACTTGGGATGGCCTGAAATGAAAAGGAATTGTTTCATCTAATCTTGCCAGGAAAAGCATTTCAGCACAGAGGAGTATGAAAGTGAATACTTGACCCTCCTTAGAGGCCAGTTTCCATATGGGGTCAGGCAGAAAGACAGAACCTGATGATAGCTGATGATAAATCCAGGATAAAACATGGAGGCTGACTGAGAGTTCAGGCTTTGTGGTTTATGCTTGAGCCTTATCACCACTGAAAGAAACTTGTAGTGATTACATAGTACTTTGAACTTAATGGAAAGAAGAAAGATAGTGAAGGTTGATTACATCTCTTCTTGAAGTCCTTCAAGTATAGGCCACTGCCCATTAAACTGTTGCCAGCTTTAGCTGACAGCTAGATAGCTCAGGGTCCTCTCTCTAGCCTTCCCTGGTAAAGATTAACTATATCACCTCACTTGCCTTCATCCTCAGAGCCAGTCAGGGCAAAAAGTGCTGCAGAAGATTTCTGCTCTTCTCTGCTGCCTTCAGCCAGGATCCAAAGCAGGCTGCAATTAAAACAATGGGGTTCCTAGGCTCCTATGGGGACAGGACAACCTGATTCACAGGAGCATAAGAACAATACTTCCTACATTTCTATAAAACAAGTTGCAAACTGTAACTCCCCAAGAGTTCCTCAAGAATAAAATTACCAAGAATTGCCTGATGTTCTTCAAGACACTCTCACACAGTGTTGAGGCCTGATTCATGGTTGGGAATGTTCATGCTTGGCAGGATGCAGCATGCAGGGAACAGCCAGAGACGTATATGTTGGGTACCCTGAGGTGTTATAGGAAGGTGTTTTCCTGGGTCCTGAAGTGAAGACATTGCTAAGAACAAAGGTGGCAAAGTGTTAGCCACTACTGACAATAAAATAACTTGTTATGCAAGTTACACTGCTGCCACTAATTCAGACAAGACAGATTATTAGCTTGCCTGTGATGGAATTTTGAGAGTCATGATGAAACTATAGTAGAGTGGACAGACAGCAGAAAGAGAACAAGTGATGATAGTGACATGGTGACTGTGATTAAATCACTGCACTTTCCTCCCCCAGGGTCACCATGTAAGGCCAGCTCAGTGCCTATTAATGGCACCTATTGTCAGCATTAAGGTTGTCACTGAAGATGCTACAAATGGTTTCCAGTTTCCTGCATGGTTCTGCAGGAGTGTTGTAGGTCTCCACAGAAAAATACTGTCCTGGGAGAAAATAAAACTGAAGTTTGCACTAGACCCCACATCACTAAGAGAAAAGGTGCCCAGGATGCAAATGATAGTGAATAGAATAGCTTTGTACTGATGCAGGCAGAGCCCTAGTGATGATGCATAGACAGGTATCAGAGCTTATCATGAGTGGCAATAACAAAGATTTAAGCCTGTCAGCAAGAGACAGCAAAGCATCCACTTTCACACAAGAAAATCAGAAGTACTGCTGATCTTGCTAGCCTTGGGCTGTCTTTTTTTGTGAAAGACCTGATCTGGAGCTGATCTACCAGTCAGCAATGTCCTCTTGCCTCCTGTTTTAAAAGAGGTGCAAAAAAGTCACTTGTACTATGTTTCATTATAAAAAGAGCTGAAGTCAGGAATCTAGTGAGAACTTTATCATTCTTCCACTGCAGAAACGCCTCAAAAAGAGAGAGATTGCTGGCCTGCATATACATGAACTCCAAGTTTAGCCAAAGGAAGCAGGCACTTTTATGTAATTCAGCCAACCAAGAATATACATATAAAGCAAAATTCCTCTTCATTCAGAAACAGAAAAATCTCTTCCAAGTGTTGCATTCTTGGTCTGTTTCCACTAATAGTGACATACATGGGAGTTTGTTTGGTGGAATAGAAAGAGCAGCTGGGAACAGTTTAGATACACTAAAACTGTCTTTGAAGGGAGTGTGATACCATTTTCTTTGCATGTTTACAACCTGGTTAGTTTGTGGCATGTTTCTTAGTTTCAGCATATGATAACGGCCTACCCTTACCTCAGAGCAACACCACCAGCTCCTCAGAGTCATGGTTCCCCAGAAGATTCCAGCTTCTTCTTCTGCCCTCTCCTGCCCTCCACTCATTCACTCCCCAGGCTCCCTTCTCAACTCCTTGCTACGCCTCACCACCAGCAAGCTGGGGAGCTTGGTGTTCAGGAGAACACCAAGCTGGCTGGTGGAGGAATTGGTACCCCTAAAACATGTTTTTATTGAAGAAATTAATCTTCTCCTCTTAGTAGTTACTGATTTTATCGAAACTAGGAGCTAAGAGTTTCTGTCCCTTTGTCAGATGTGATTCCAATGGACAGTGAACTGAAAAGCTCAGAGGAAAGACGGTCCAAGAGAAAAGTAGTAAAATCGAGCTTTCTTAGGAGGTAGGGGAAATAACAATAAAAATAACCAGTTTTCAAGCTCTTCAATTGTGACTTGTCATACATTAGGCAGGCATACATTCTGATTTATAGGTATTAAAAGAAGGCAGTTGTTAAAATAAGGTAGAAAAGGAATGTATATGCATGTGTATACATAAGCACATATGAAAAAATGGTAGAATAACTTCAAAACAGAGTTTAGATAGTGAAGCCAAAGAGCAAGATTTCTTAAGGCAAACTCAAATCTCAGTCCTACTTAGAATCTTTTCTGGACTTTATGAAAAAGGTGATGCAGACCTAGGTTCATATTCAAATATCCTAACTCAGTAATGAACTAAACATGGCTCACAGAGCCTGATCTGCCTGATGGGATTTTACTACTCCTCTTCATATTTTACTCCATAGAGAAGCTAAAAGTCAGAGCACTAAAACCATGGCTCATTTCTCATGATGAGCTTCTTAGTTTTACAGTCACATTTGCACTTCCAGAGAAGATAGTTCACCTATCTTGACTCCTGGAATCCAGCACTTACTATCTCTTCTGAAAAAAAAAAAAAAAAACAACAGGTGTTTGTGAGACTGCCATGGCCCTGGGCCGCATTAAGTTAAGCAATGTGTCATAAATACCAGAGGTGTGTCAGGGTGTTGTTCCTGTAGCAAGAGCTGCACCTTGGCACAAGGGTCATAGGAGGCACAACAACTCTGCTGCTTAAAACAACCCTCAAAAGGGTGAAAAGAAGAAGAAGGGAAGGTGAAAGGCACTTCTTTGTTTTCTAATGGCACCTTTGCAGTGCTGGGTACTTCTGTGCCCACACAGAAGATTGTCACTAATCTCTTCCTGTCCTGGTTGTTGGGTCAGACTCCCACAATGTGCAACTCTGAAGGTGGTAAAAGAATTTCTAACATAAGCACATCCAGGCTTTGATATTGCTTTTCCCTGTGAATTGTTCTGAGGTGAGTTTTTCAATCAAACTCTGTACTCAAAAGTTTTCTACTGCCTTGGAAAATACTCTCCAGAGCATCCATTTTTCTGGGATATCCCAGCACACCCCACTGTTGTGGCAGCCTGCAGACACAGCCTGTGGGCGCCTTGCACCACAGATGTGTGTAGGCAGTGGATGCATGTGCTGGGGATGCTTGGAATGCAGGGGTCCAACACACCCAAGTGGTTGGGTTTTGCTCCACTGATCCCCAGGACTGCTGCATTTGTGCTCTGTTTGGCACATGCCAGGGCTCTTCTCTGGATGCACAGTAGGTGGAACAGTCCCATAATGCTCCCTTCTAACATTTTCCTTGTTAACGTACTTCAGCTTCTTCTAAGCCATGTTTGTACCAAATGAACTAAGAATTATTTGACTTTAAGGAGTTAGCTCTGCTTACCTGCTTCTTTCTTTATATTTCACTTACTCCTGGATCTGCAGGACTCCTCTTAATTTATCTACACCTGCTGAGCCCTGTTACACAAATACAAACAGGAGAATGAGGGTATGGCAAGTGAACTCCTGCATCAAACTGGCATTTGTAATTACTTTGTCTTTTCCTAATGGGAGGATAATGAAAAGTGAAGCATTAAAGTCAATGAAAAAAATCAGGATAAGAAATCATCCCCTGAAACAGGAATGATATTTCTTAAATGCATGTTGCCAGCTGTAAAATAATAACAATCTTTGTGGTCTGCTACATGTGGATGATAAACACATCTCACAGAGAGGAAGATAAATGGGACAAAATTATTTCTGCAGTGGGTTCTTTGATTCTTGAGATTTCCTGGGATTTAGAAACTCTGTTTTTCATTCTTAATGGTAGTTGTTTGCTTTTATTTTTTTTTTCTGTTTTAAAGATTGAAGGACAGAAAGAAACATATGAACTACTTGGGACTCATAATACATATGTCCCATTGGCTTAATCTGGTCACAAAGCTTACAAGCTCCACCAGCTACGCCAGGAGAGCTTGTAAATTTTCTAAGTTAAATGAAGAGATTAGATTTGCTGAACATGCAAAAATCTATCATCTTTGCCAATGGAGCTATTAAACTCTTTAATCCACAGCTGTTTGGCCTGAAATCTCTCAAAAGCAAGTTGATCTTCATTCTCTATCCTGCCTTTTGCCAGGTGCAATCCCCAAAGCGTCTGAACCCCAAGGAGGAGCCCAAGTTCCTGTGACTGGGATCTTTGTGTGTGAAGGTGAACAGGGTGGGATTTGTCCCACCTTGGTGTTAGCTCTCAGATAGAGGGTATGCCATCTCAGCTGGCTGTCCAGCTCTACCTGTAACCAGCAGGGACACCTGTGAAAACAGCAGTCTGGTCTCAGGGCAGGACACTGATCCTGTTAGCAGGGACACCTGTGAAAACAGCAGTCTGGTCTCAGGGCAGGACACTGATCCTGTTCTACCTGGAATGCTGAACCATCCATCTCCTTTCACTGGCCATGGAGACACCTGGAGATCTAGCTTCAGCTTGATGCTCCATGGTGATCAGATGTGATGAATTTCACCCAAAGGGCTAACCCAAATGATGGACAGATGAAATGGACAGATGGGCATCCATTTCAACACCCATGAGCGTATGGGATTCACTACCTCTCTGCCTTTATTTGTAAGTCCTGTGAGGATGTGATCCAAGCCTCATGCCATCATGTAATTCTGTGCACAAGGACACATGTATTTCCATTCCAGGTCTTTTGAGGAATTATCATCTGTTTATAACACAGATCACATGACAGGCTGCATTCCTGCCTCCAGGAAAGGGCTAACTGTTCCTTTTAATTGTTTTAGTTTCTTAAGGGAACAAGGCTCATGCTCTTTGCCATGCCTATCTGTCTTCTCAGACAATCCCTTTTAATAAGATCATTTCCTCTGACTTTCTTCCTCCACAGACTCACAAAGATTCAGTTTTCAGATGCTAAGTGACATGACTTGAACACAAAAGGTGAACTATCTCCATGCCCCAGATTCACCTACAGTTTATGGATTAGGACTCTCATGAAATGTTAGACTAATAGAGGTCTGAGCTTTCCAGGCTGAGGGGAGTACTCAGCCCTCTTCACCCTTGCCTGAATGATTACCATAGAAATTAACTGTTATATACAAAACTCTCTAGGATCTCCCTCCTCATGTTCTTTGAATAAGAAAACACAGCCTTGGATCTAGCCTTCAGTGTAGGATTCATATCTCCTACAGACAGACCTCTGTTACCTGTACCCAGTGGGTTGTTTTAGGTTCTTAAATCCAGATACGATGACAGAGTTGATTTCAAACCAGCCTCTCTGATTACTGCTTCTTTTTATCTTAATGGTGTCTCTTCATACCTTTCAAGGTGTGATAGGTGAGGAAGTCCAAACTCTGAAGAGAACAGGAAGTACCTTACCAGGGACAAAGACAGGCACCAGCAGGTGTACCTTCCCTTAGGTCACTACCACCCCAGAGATTTCTGAGGGAACCAGGACTAGAGGATAAGGGCTGATCCATAGGAAGACATAAAACCTAGGATAGCTGTTTTATGAGCCCAAAATTAACATTGAGGCTATACACTCAACCAAGTCATCAGTGTTTCAATCACGTTAGAGCCCTTGGTTTGCAAAACAAATTGAACTCCCTGAGCCTCTTCGCACAGAGTAAAATTTTTCGTCTGTATTTTCAGCTGTATGGATTTCTTTCTCCAGGATGTGAGCTTTTGGCCTTGTTCTTGATATTCCAATTAATGTGCTGTGCAGGACTGTGAACACTTCCCTATGTCTACTGGAAGCACTTTCCCTAACAATGTCATTGAAGACATTTGCATTTTGTACAGCCCTATCACCCTGGGCTCTCAGAGTTACTCCTGTAAGTGAATACAATAGCCCTTTCTTTCTCCTTTTTTACTTCCCCAGATCCTTGGAGAGATGTAGTAGCAAAACCCCAGACTACTGCAGAAATCTTCCTGTTAGATGCTAAAGACTATGTCCTGGAATGAGTGTTAAACTTCACACTACCACTATTTTTCCAGATCTGTAGGTTATCTGTTTCTGCCTTTACAATGTTCAGATGTCTTTCTGTGCTATGCTGTCTCCTTCAAATGTCTAAAGGGCAAATTTCATTAGCACACACCTACTTCTTCAACCAAAGTCCCTTATGGAGACAGCTGTGAAAAGATTCTGGTTCCCAGAAAAAGCTGCAAGTTGTCCTTTAACACAGACAGTTGCCATCTCCTTTTAGAGCCATATCTGACTTCCTTGCTATGGTTTGTGTACTTTTCCTTTTTGTCTTTTCCATTTTACCTAGTGATTTCCCATATCACAAGTGCTTCTCAGATGTTTGTACAGTTTCACTTGGCTGCAATTACCTTTCTTAAAGCAATCAATCAGCACTCTTGCAAGCAGAAGCTTTAGGCCTGGTACACTCCTAGCTGGTAGGCACAGGCTGTTGTCCTTTCTTTTATTTTTCATTAATCATCATAACATTAATTATTCCTTTCACTTAAAATCCTTCATGTACTCTTGCATACTATTACAATCAAGCTAACAGGCCTTTAGATGCAAGTTCACTTTCTTAATTATGGTTACTATATTTACCATTCTCAAGTCATGTGGATCCCTCTCCTGCACATCTTGACAAAATTATGTAGACTGGCTGCCAGGTCTTCAAGTGTCCTGCAGTGAAGGATCTGCTCCGTGCTGGCTGAGCACATCTAGCTCTCAGAGTTTTGTATCTCCCCTGAGGAAGCATTTTCAATTTCCTGACACTCATCCCATATCTGTCCTCCTTTCCTCCAGAGTTTAATGTTCTTACAGAAAACCAAAGCTGAGCTTCGTTTAATGTTTTCACACACCTATGCCAGCACTAATCCTCTCAGGATAAAAACATCACTTATTTTCTTGCCTAAAATCTTTTTATTTCAATAGCTAAATAACTTTCTATGATTTCCTTTTATTATTACTATTTAATTTCCTCTGCAAGCTTCTAACTTGGTTTGACTTTTGGCAATGTTTACCCCAGCCCTGTACTTCCTGGCCTTCAAAACTAAGTTTTCTTTGCTGATTAACTGTGCTGGACTTTCTAAGGATCCATTTTGGTCTATAGCCCCTTCCTGAAAGTTTTCCTCCTTTTCTTCTGAAGTGAATTCCAGAGAGTTGCTTGCAGCTTTTATTGAATATAAATTATAGGTCTCCTTCAGCTGAAGTACCTTACAACTCTTTGGACTCACTAATCAGTTAACTTTCTGAAAACTATTCTTTCAGAACTGGAAATCCAACTTGTTTTCATATATGCCTCCATTTCATCTAAAAGCTTGGCAAATGGCTCAGTTTAGCTCTGAAATTATTGTTAGTCTTTCCACTGGCTGTAGAAACTTGGATCTGTCCTGTTTAAATGTTCTCCAGGGCTGAGGGTGTAAACACAATGTTATGGGCCATGGTTTCAGCTGGTTTAAATTGCTAAAGCTCTGCTGGACTCTGGCCAGTCGAGAGGAGTCTCTCTTGTCTAAAAAGCTGAAGTTTTCATCAAAGTATTTTGGAAGCAACTGCAGTCTCTTAAATTACTAGAAAATAGATATTTTTGCCATCTTTCCACAGAAGAAACTGCAATAAGATCTCTGTTCTCACACCATTTATAGTAGTCTCCAAATTAATTTACTATACCTGTCACAATGTATTATTAATGCCTTCTGTGTGCATTACCTCATTTGAGATCCTCATCTTGTTGCGTGCAGCAAATGGCAGGAAAAAAACAATGTGGTACCAATTGGTACAATGTAAACAAATTGTACAAAGGTACAAATATTTGGACTGATTCAATTCTGCATGCCTATACTCTCCCTTGCATCACTCCTACTTGCAGTGATTACAACTTAAAGTCAAGACAGCTGCAGCAGTAGTGAGAGACTGGGGGACAAGCCAATCTTCAAAATCTCCAGTGTGCTGAACAGAGTAGGCTACAAAGGGGCCAAGGGCTAGTTATTCCAAAGTTTGACTACGTGGTAGCATGCTGAGTTGGACAGCAAGATTACACAGTCTGAGAGTGTGAGACTCTTATTGCATCCTCCACTACACTCCACCACATCTCTATCACCAGGCATGTCTAAAGACGTGCCAGAGGAGAGCAGGAAGAGAAGTCAAAAGGACCATAGCACAAGTGAAGCGTGCCAGTTACCTCTGAGGGACCCTGTGTATCTTAGGGCAAAACAATACACTTCTGTAAGGTTAAAGGTGAAGTTTTTCCACACGAGGTCATAATAATAACAAAACCTGCAATGGCTTTCTGCCACCCACCACCCAAAGTTGATGATTTCCTGATAGCGTGCTGTTACTCACTCAGTAATAATAGAGAATTAGCTGATGAGAAATAGCTGCTTACACTTGACATACTTTGAAGTATTTGAATGTGGCTCCTCTGTATTGGGGTTTAAACAGAGGGAGGTATGAACTCCAGAATTCAGCTTGTCCTTTCCTTCCTGCATCTCCCAATTTATATCTACTCTGCAACCTTACCAGTCTTACTAGGTGCCACTTGATTAATTGTAACAGGCAGGCTAAGAAAGGAAACACGGTCTCAGGGATTACCTGCCTGGCACAGGAACACAAGTCAGCCAAAAAACCAGCCACTTCATTTCTGCAGGTATAGACTACTGAGGAAATAAAAAAGTCCCAGCCACCTTTCTATTTTTAACTCTCTGATTGACACTGTGCTCATTTCAGACTGATTACAAGCCTGACTGCTGAGCACTCTGCTGATGGAGAAGGGAGTGCTGCAGGACAGGAGGAGGGAGCTGGAGGCAGCAATGCAGAGAGGAAAACAGAGGCAAAGATGAGTCCTTTCAGTGATGAATGCCTGCTCACTCTGTAAGCTTCTTTGTAGTCAGAAAGGAACAGAGGCTGAGCTGAAAGGAAATAATTCAGCCTGAAAATGTCTCCATTTCCAAATTGTTCTTTTCTTGAGGAATACAGTTCCAAGTTAGGCTAGTGCCACTCAAACCACTTGCACCACTCCAACACCAAGCTCAACTCTGAGTGGTCATGTCCACCTCTTAGCATATACTGTCTCTCTGGGGCACTGGTCACACACAGTTTTCTTCTCAACATTGAAAATCCTCAAATTAGAGAGGAGTGATCAAAACTCAAACACTCCTATACCCAGTATAGTTTATATTGAACTAATTTCTGACTTTGATTTCAGATTATTATTAAGCTTAAAGAGTGCACAAAGAGAAAACCTCACCATTTATTTCTGTCTTATGTGCAAAACACTGTTTTCTCTTTGGAGGTAAAATCCTAGATACATGCACAGTAGGACAGAGCAGGCCATTGTAGTTTATATTTAGGCTATAGCAGTTTTTAGGATTGGTTGTTTTGAGGTGTGGTTGGCAGGGTTTTTTTGGTGTTTTTGTTTAATTTTATTTAATTTGGTTTTAGTGATTGCACACATGCATATATTGTAAATTTTAGCCTGCTGACATGATCTTACTTTCCTTGGTTGTCTTCTGCAGGCTCTGTAGTGGTAATCCATACATTCCTTGGAGTTTCTGGGGTCCTCAGTCTAAAGAAAGTACTCATTGTACTATGAGCAACACAGAGATGAGGCTTCAGTACACTGTGGTTCTGGAAGCAATGCAGCAGCAGCAATGCAGAAATATGAATTTTACCCCCTTCTGGTGAGTAAAACACTGTGGGAGAATGAAGAAAAATATATAATTAGGATTTATCAAACCTAAATAATTTGGGAGACTAGGAAAGTCTGACAAAAGGGGAAATGAATTGCTTAATGTGTTTGTTTTAGGATCTTGGCACATGGTATGTAGGGGACTGTTAGTGAGTAAAAGGTGAGAGTGGGAATTTAAAATTCTAATAGGTATTCCTACACTTGTGTTGATCTAGTGTGTCTTCACTGCTATGCCTTGTAATCTGCATATATCTTAATATATATCTGCATATATCTTAACATATGTAATATTTATGCATATTCTGTAATATGCATGGAGTTTAGCCTGATATTTCTGCCAGGCAGCATAAACCAGTTTGGAAAAACCAGCAGAATATACTGCAGTTAGTACTGTGCTGGCTGTCTCCCACCAAATATCATGCACTTTCTTCCTGCTCTTCAGCCAGAACAAATATATCAATTCTTCATTTTCTCACACTGGTGCCAGCTGCAGTGCCAGAGAAACATGCAGGTCTCAAGTAGAGCAAATGAGCAAATGTGTCTCTCAGGCTGAAGGTTTCCCAAGTGATGATGGCTGGACAGTACTGCCCGCAAAGCCACGAGCTTTGGGAAGCAGTGAGACCATAGAGCCTTGAGCACTCTTGGCAGAGGCTGAGTGGAGAATGCATCAAATCCTGGCTAGAACACTCCTGTCATCTTCTGTCCATAAGGAATGTTACAACTGTCCTTTCTCCTCAAACAATTGCTTATGTCTTTGAAAGACATGTGTCTTGGTTTGAAAGACAGGTATCTGCTAAAAGGGACAAGAGCCTCTTTTTTAATAGAGAGTATAAACCCCCCCTTTTCCCTTCTTCCCTTCACTTTACTATGATTTTCAGAATTAAAGAGCTCTCAGGCAGAGATATGGGGGTAGGAATAACAGTTCTTTACTGAGATATATATATATATATACATATATAAAACAAGAGAAACAAAAACACAATAACTGCAAGATCAACAGCAACAGAGCAGAAAAACCAGTAAACAGTGCTGGTTGTGGCCCCCTTTCCTCTGTGGTGCGATTACCAGTCTGATGTTCCAGTGAGCAGGGAGCAAGCAGTGATCCCACGTGGCTGGAGGGGCGCTGCGGGGAATGGCGTCTGTGTCCCANAGGATGCGGGATCCCAGAGTCAGGGCAGGCAGCTCCCAGCCTCAGCGTGGCAGGGCTGAGAGTGTCGCCCGTCCTCCCCCCCGGTGGACGAGCGAGCGAGCGGCAGAGCACCAGCCCCTCACCTCAACTCTTCTTTTCCGGTGTTGCCCCTCTCCTCCCCCCTTCGAGAGAAAACTGTTAACTGAGCTTATGGGTGTAGACCCAAATACTTAGCATAACAATGGGAAAAATTCCACAGAAAGAAAAAGGGAAAATTCAACCCCCAACAACATGAAAATGTTGGTATACTTTCATGTGGTCAGCAAACAGCCATCCTTATTTTACAGTTCGTACTCAGAAGTAGCTCTTGGAGGAAGAACAAGTCACTGTGGTGTAAGGCAGGGTGTGAGCTGACAGTGCAACAGCTGTGCTGCAGAAACACAGCATGCTCCTGTCTGGTGGATATCTGCAAAAACACAAGGTAGACCCTTGCCCGAAGGAACTGGGTGATTTTCTTTCTTTGTGTTATGATGTGGGGTCTGGAGAGCTGCCTGCATGTTCATCTGGTCATGATGGCAGTTTGAAACCTCACAATCCATCTCTGATGTCCTTTATTGTCCTGTTCCTATAGCTTGCTGTCATGCTGCTTTTTACATGGATGGTATTGGTATTGTGATGGAAATTTCCAGCTATCAGGCTTGATCTTGACTGTTGTCTCAAACTGATATTCCAATGCCTCATTTTAGTCAGCATCTATTGTTAGAGGGTTTTTAATAGAAAAAAAAATATTTTGATGTGGGAATTCACTAACTTGTAGAATAATTTATCTCATTAAGATTTGGCTTATTTTATGTCCTTCTCCCTCATGAGGAAAGGTATTATGACTCTGTAAAATTTCCCATGTGCCTACTCCCAGTGTACAACACAGCATCTGAACACAGTAACAAGCAAACTTTCCTATCCATCTCCTCCATGGCCTTGTGCTTATCTGAGATAAAGAGAGGAGGAGGCAGTCACAGAACTGCTGAGCCACTTGCAATTTCATAAATCTATGGGACCAGATGGGATCCATCCCAGGGTGATGAGGGAGTTGGTGGATGAGCTTGCAAAGCCGCTCTGCATCACTTACCAACAGTCCTGGCTCACTGAGAAGGTTCCAGATGACTGCAAGCTGGCCAGTGTGACTCTCATTCACTGAAATGGTGGGAGGGAGGATCCTGGTAATTACAGGCCAGTTAGCTTGACCTCAGAATCCTGTAAGGTAATGGAACAGTTTATACTGAGTGTCATCACACAGCCCTTACAGGATGGCCAGGGTATCAGACCCAGCCAGCATGGGTTTATGAGGGGTGGGTCGTGTTTGACCAACCTGGTCTCCTTTTATGACCAGGTGACCTGCCTGGTGGATGTGGGAAAGGCTGTGGATGTTGTGCACCTGTGTTAGCGTTGAAACACATAATCACAGAATTTTATTATATGCAGGTGCTTTTATTGAAGAGCTCTGGGAATCAG
>VZTT01034372.1:24614-44475 GCA_013400855.1 Buphagus erythrorhynchus | reverse complement strand
CATTATTACCACATGCAATTATTGCAGCAGTGAACAAACAGTGGCTCCCTCAAGGTGTGCAAACACCTTTTTTTGAATTACAGGTGACTTTATGGAAGGGGGGTGTTGGAAAAGTTGTAGAGAAAATTAGTACTCTCTTTTCAAGACACAGAAGCAGAAAAAGACATTTGGTCTTGACAAAAAAAATTCTAAAAAGGTTAAAAATAAAGACTTTTGGAGAAAAGGTAATTTTATGAAAGGAAAAAATAGGGTACAGGGCAAGAGATAAGAAAGAAGAAAAGCTCATGATCAGGAGTGGGGAAGAACACATCCAGACACCCATCATTCTGGCACTATCTAACTCCTGAGTGCCTGAGTTTGCAATTTTACTGCTTATTTTTATATCATTTTGTTCCTTTTTTTAGGGGAAGCATGGCAGGAAAAGTGTAATACTCTGTACAAGACATAATTTCTTTCAGTACTCATCACTAGCTAATGACTGGACAAGCAATCTTTTGCCAATAACTTTAATTAGAGGAAACCTCTCTATTTAAAAATGTTCCTTAATGTGCTGAACCCCACACAATAGCTTGTTGAAGGTAAAAAAGCAGAGTGGTTATTGTCATAGCTAAGGATGGAAGAAAGGCTCAGTCATTAAAGTCATCACAGAAACAATGTTATTAACTACACAGGAATAATCTCAAGGGAGTTCTGCACTGACTGACAGTGATGAATTAATACAGGAAGCTAAAACCAGGGCATCTCTCCTCACCTGTTTTTATTAATACCCTTATTACCTTTCCCTGAAAGACAGCTTTTCAAGAGCTATGATTGTGCTTAATATTAAATCAAATTAAGCCTGGCATATTGTCAATTTTGTCTTCTGAACCCCAAATGAGAGGGTGCTCACCAGTGCACCCCTCAGCTGGGATGTGCCCTTCATCAGGAGCACTCCAGTGGCCACACTCCCAAGAGTCAGGGACAGCAGGAAAAAAAAAATGCTTGAGAGAGAGAGAGAGAAAAGGGAGTGTTCAAGGACCCAAATACATCAAAGGGCCAGCAGTGGTATTTCATTGATATTAACTACTTTACAGTCTGTAAACTCTGCAGAAAGTACCAGCTGCTGTGAGCCAGGACCATCAAAGGTCAGATTATCATGAAATCATTACAGGAGAGGCTGTTTTGAGTTAGCATATAATTGCTAAACCTAAGCACACTCCACAGAACCAATAGGAAAATGAATTATTTAAATACTCTTTTTTAAACAAATAGTATTACCATTTTAATTACATCAGTATTAATTTAACTCTAAAAGGTGCCTGAGGATTTTGCAGAATTAAGTTTTGCGTCTTTGGAGTTTTCAGAAATTTCAGAACTTCTGCTCAACATAGGTGTGTGAGTTTAGCTATATATGGCTCTTGACATATTTACAGATACACATATATGCTTTTTAAAGGTTTATGTGTCATATTCCTGCAGAATTTCTTGTCTTTGGATTTTTGGTTGTCTAAAATACAGTCCTTAGGTAGTTTCCTCACTGCATGCTGCTGTGAGATAAGGGGGAAATCCTGGCTCAAATGACAGGTTTTTCTCAGTTCTCATTCTCCCAGCACCCAGCCTGGCTTGAAAGCTCAACTGGCAGCTACAGCACCAGATTTAAGTAGCAGGCATTTCTGGCTCCAAATGACTTTTCTTTTTACCCAATTCTCTTCTACTTGTAGCTACCAGGGCTTTTGAGAGGCAACTGGGAAAACAGAAGATAGCAGGCCATGGGTGTTCTACTGCTGGAGATGCAGCATGCAGTCTGGACTCAGCATCAGCTCCCTGTGTGCACACACTTCCTAAAGTCACACACACTTCCCAAAGTCACACACACTTCCCAAAGTCACACATACTTCCCAAAGTCACACACACTTCCCAAAGTCACACACACTTACAGATTGTGCAGCTCCTCTTTCCACACTGCTCCCGCTCCTGCTCACCCAATTATTTTTCTCCTCCCTCTTTTCTCACCTGGTGCCAGACAAAAGAAGACACTTGGCCTTTGACCAGCTCATTATTTATTCCCAGCTGCTCTGAATTTCAGTAATTTCCCTGCATGCTTCCATGGGTTAAGGTGTTTGCTCTTCCTCCCAACCCAGTCTGCCCAATCTGAGAACTCCCTACCAGAAACACCAAACTTACCTTTCAGGCCCCAAAAACATCTTCCTGAATGAATAAATCATTTGTTTTTCTCAATTCAGTAATTTCATTTGTTGAATAAATTAGTTTTGTGAATACTACATTGGACAGTGTCAATCCTGATCCTTTGAAGTCAATAAGCATAATTTTCCAGGCTCTAAACCAGGCAGGGTATGCCCAAAAAAATAATTTGGTCTTACAAAACCCTTTCATAGGTATTTACAAGATATTCCCTCAAACCCAGCCTTGTCTGTCCCTTAAATCTGTGATGCAACACTTGTTCAGTGCAGAGCACACCGAACAAGCTTCAGTATTTGGAAGAGTTTGAATATGTAACTATATAATTCTGCTTCAAATTCTGTGTGTGACCTGGCACACCCCATGCTCTGGCAGTTCTGAGGGTCGGAGCAGGAGTGGCTCATGTTTAGCTCTGAGACTCACAGATGCAGGAAGTTATTTACAGTATTTTTCCTAATGGGTTTCCATGGATGACTAACCTTTAAGCTGAATTCTTTAGCATCCTACTTTGCCAATGCCTGTTACAGTACTTTTCTATCCCTACTTGACCCTGCCAGTCCATGAATATTTGATACTAAATTAAAGCATTACAAACCAAGAGATAAATTCTACCCAGGGTGCAGCCCTCGCAGAGCTTAATTACATTTGGTGGTGTGAATGTTAAAGACCTGACAGTGCAGGAGCTTTGGACTGTGGCTTCTGTTGAACCAGAAGAAAGAAGGGCATTGTCACCTGCCCAAGCCTTCTCAAAAACCAAGGGGGCTTATTTTACATGGTATTTATGTGTGTTCTGCCCTATCCTTTAGCTCGAACTACTCCCAGGTATTGGCAGCAATTAGTAGACCATTTAAGCTTTTGTTCTGTACACAAAACAAGCCAAGCTCATCTCTTTCCTCCTCCTTCAGAGACTCTGTTCCCCTTCCACCAGCCCAGCAGTTCACCTCTCTGCTTCGCTGGTCCCCAAGAGAAGATTTAGCAAATTTTACTTTGCCTTCAGAAAACTGCCTGCCTTCCTCTTCTCTCTCGTGCATTTAGGCTGTAAGCTTTCCAGAAAAGGGAAAGGTCTGTGTCACACAATGCCCTTACACCGTGTAATGGAATTCTTAACTGAAATGAAGTTGAAAAGTCAAGAGGAAAACACAAATTATCAGTAGTTAGAGAGAAACAGCCGTGATCTTTGCAAGCCAGTGCTAAGAGCTTAGTGAAAAGAGCAGAAAGTTGCTGCTCCATATAAGCATTACTTTCAAATTACTCATGGAAAGAGAGCCAAAGGTAAGGTCTGCACATCCTGTGCTACATATCCCAGCAATCCTGCCTTTTCCAGGCAAGGTTCATGGCCTATCCATGTTTTCCTTGCCAGCTGATCACATTTGCCTTGCACTGAGCCAAAGTTAGTGTGTCCCACCAACACCTAACTGTCAGAAGACACTCCTCTGTCTAAAGAGATCACTACAGCCCTGGCACTCCAATGCTTCCCCTTGCCAGAATATGGATCAGAATGGGACAATGGTTACATGGAACCCCAAAAATCCCAATGGCTGTGTTCACAGCAAACTCCAGGGAACAAAGAACTGGCTCTCAACCCAGCTTTGGCTCTGAGGGATAACATTTGATAGAGAAACTTCACTAACACAGCCTTTGCCACTCTCCCCACAAGTATGAGACTGGAGATGCTGGTCTGAGACAAGGATCTGGAAGGCCCTGGAGGCTCATCCTCGTGTCTCTTCACATGGTGGTGTTTCCAATAGCAAGGCAAACTGCATTTTCCTATTCTGTCGTAGTCAAAGTTAACTCACAGGACACCTACAAATTAAATGAAATTAAAGTGTCCTTTGCTTTGGCTGTTCTTGATGAGATTCATAACTAAAGCTGAATCCATTAAAACAGACAGAACTCCAACCATTTCACCAGTGGCCATGAAGTCAGGAGAGACACCCGAGGCCAAATTCATCTAATTGTTCCACAAGAAATCCTTATGTTTAATCACAGGCTGTTTCACAGGAATTCCCAATAGTTTTAATTAATTATCTTCATGCTACATCCTTTCATGGAACTGGAATTATCTTTGCCAGCAAGCCATCCCTTCCCACACTGCAGGACACCCAAGGAATGGGACTGGATAGAGCTGCTGATGTGTGCCCACAGAGAGGAGGGCTACAGAGCAGGAGGACAGAAAAAATATTTGCCTTCTTCCAGGGCTCCTCACAGCAGGTATTTTCCTTCTAGCAAAGTTGTGCTGGGATTAATTTCAGCTGTTCCAACAACTCTGAATGTTTATTTCAATATTAGCAGTTATGTGACAGGCCAAGATGAAGGAAATATGTTCCTTTCTGAGAAGAAAACAAGCTCAGGACTAATCTGGAGAGCTCCTGAAGTGCAGGGTTAAGACCAGCAGCTCCCTTTGATGTTGTCAGAGGCTTTGCTGTACTTTTCACTGCTGTAGCCATGTCCATCTTCCTTGGCAGGGGCTCAGCCCTGGTCTGGGCAGGAGGACAAAGAACCATGTGAAAGTCAGCTACAGCCTGTGGACTTCAGCTGAGGCAGCCACTGAACACTGGGTCCTAGCACCAAACATTGTGCTGGGCCACAAGCAAACAGGCTCCTGAAACAGATCAAGGATGGATGATGAAATTTTGCTATGGGTCAAGATGTTAACATTTCCAGGAAGACAGTGTTATACCAGGCATGTGTGTTCATCTTTTACAGCTGCTGGCTGCCTTTCCTAGGCCCTGCTTTCCCAAGCTTTAGTATCTCTCTGGCAGCTGCTGAAGGGCTGATCATGCACAGTGGCCAAATACTCTTCCTGCTCTTCATGTTCTGATTGAACTTTTTCCCTCGAACCACAACACTTGGCTAATCAGCATCATTTACATTTCCATACATGTAACATTTGCTATTTCTGAGGCACAGCTAAGAAAGCAGCTCTTCAAAGCTACTTCCACACACAAGAAGACTCAGTACAAGGAAGACAGGCTGCAATAAGGAGGGAGGGAAGGAGTGCTGCCTTCTAGGTGGGCAAAAACGCTGACATGACAGATCTTCTCCCTTAATCAACTTAATTTAACTTCTTGAAAGCTCATGATGACAAACTACCTGGACTGGAGCGGCTTGGAGCTGATATCCCTCAGAGTCCACTGCAGTAAATTATTACCTAGCTCTGCTGATGGAGATAGAGAGAGGTGATAGTGTCCCATAACGAAGGATAAATGGAAATATCCACCATTTCTTTCCATTCTGTAGCCAAGCTGCTAAGAGTGCTTAGATTAGGAAGTCAATACTATTAAAATAAAATCTCTGGGTTTTTTCCCTTTTTTTTTATTTTCTCCCTAAGGTGAACAACAGCTATAAAATCCCTGTATATTTCCTAATAAATAGTAAGCTGTGCTAGAATCAGATTAATGAGTTTATGCTAAGTTCTAAAATGCATTTTTTGAAAAGAAATAGTCATTCAGCTATCAATAAACATTGTGCACTTTATCATCATCCTGCTGGGTTTTCATCTGGCAAATGAGCTGTTTATGTTAGGTTTCTTCAATTCCTGATTTGGCAGTATCCCACTGGTGCTATTCCCACCATCTCCTCGTTTTAGAGGTGCAGGTGTGCTGCTATTGATGCAGCTTGCAGCTCTGCTCTTTTGTACTTGTGCAATTTGCTCAGCAGATAAGCTTCTGCTCACCATGCCACGGGCACAGGCTGAGGACAAAGTATGGGACACCATGGACAGTTCCTACAGCCCTATAAACAGTGACATGACTCGTGGTGACTCCACGGTGTGGTTCAACTTTGGCAGCTCTGGATTTAATGACACGTTCCAGAAGGACACAGCCTTCCACACACGCCTGAAATGCAGTGCACAGCCTTTTACCAGAGGTCTGGAATTGCTGCAAGGCACCAAACAGTTCAGGGACAGGGACACGAGGGAAGGAGGTCAGGCCTGTGTAATATGGAAGTAGCAAATGAGAGCCAGGGAGAGAGACCCCTCCATTCTGCACTGCTGCACTGAGGTCAGCACAAGAAACAGGATGCCAGGAAAATGTTGATTAAAAGCAGAACATTGCTTCTCTTTGTGAAAAAAACCCTGGCATTTTAGGGAGTAAGCCAAGAATCTGCCTGTTTTCATAATGCAGGCAAGTGCAGAAGAAAAGTGCTGGAAAACCTGCTTTGCTCCTCTGCTGTGACACTGGTGAGCATCCCCTGAAGCTGGCAGCTCCCCTGGCAATCTCCAGGTGAGACACTGTCCAGCACACCCCTCCCTTCCCACTGCCAGAGCTGTGACAGCTCCCTTCCTAGCACCTTCACCAGCTCTCCCGAGGCTCAGCATGGGAGCTCCTGGAAAACCCAGAGGAGGATTGTCCCAGCTTCCTTTTGGGAAGCATGAGACCTCTGAGTGGAGGAGAAAGTCTGCTCCTCACTGACACAAACCAGTTGCTTTCTACCAGCCCTCTCAAGGCAATGGTGCTTGGTGGGTGCAGGACAGAGCTCCTGCATCTGCAGTTCCTGCATGAGAAATAATCCCCTGAGCCACCAACATATCAACCAGCTCTCCTCACTGATCCCCATGGGCTGAAAGGGTTGTGTTTGACACTGGCTGCCACCAGCACAGCTCCTGCACAGCCAGGTAACCACGGGCATTTATTGGATTTTTTCACTTGGCTAGGTATTATTAGAACAGCACAAAGTGCTGTTGCCTCCATCATTCATCATAATCACATTTCTTTTCTCTGAAAAGCCTCAGACTCTGGGCGTTTCAGCAATGGCTAGATTTGTGGCACTGGCCTTTTCCCCTCCTCCTGAAGCCCATTTGTCAGTGAATATTAGTTCACAAGCTGCAGACAGAGCTATGACTTTGACTCGAACAGCAGATATCATGCCTGTTTATGAGGTACTAAGATGCAACACACAACTCCTCCCTTTCTCCAGAGTTTATTTCATTTAATCAAAATCTATTTAAACCATTCCACTGGAATCACCCTCCTCACCCACTACAACAAACCTCTTCTGTGTGTGGCACAGGGACAGATAAGAAAAGCTGGGGAGACTGCAGGGCTCTACTCAAGATCCAGAGGTGGGGGAAAGCAGCAGGTTCATGAACAACAAAAAGCACAGCTGCTGGTTTCCCATACTGCTTCCTGGGGGAAATTGTCTTGAGACTAACAGTGTGGTGAAGATGAACTCCAGTAAATCTCTGTGGGGAGGCCACAAGTATCCCATCAGATATCAATGCATTTGGGTCTCTGCCATCTACCCTGTGATTATTTTTCCAATCCTTGTTGGGACATGTTGGCACTGGAACCTGACAGATCTGTTTGAAATCAGCAAATGACAGTCAAAAGGGAAAGTCACTGAGTAACAGGTACACACAACCCTGGGATGCTTCAGGAACCTGTCTGGGTAAAGGAGACAGCACTAAAGAAACAGTGAGTTTGTCCACCCATTTAGCTGCTCCCTCCTCATATCTGAGCCAGAAGTCAACATGTGCTGGCTCGAGCTGACTCAAAGGAGCTCACTCACTTATGATTCTGACTGCCAGCTTGGAGTGAAATTCAGGCACTGGGGACACCACACTAAT
Organism: Buphagus erythrorhynchus; assembly: GCA_013400855.1. NCBI lineage: Eukaryota > Metazoa > Chordata > Aves > Passeriformes > Sturnidae > Buphagus > Buphagus erythrorhynchus. Next base: position 36,728 of record VZTT01034372.1, on the reverse strand, counting down.
GATGCAGGAATTGAATTACATTGAATCTCCTTGGACAATGAGGATCAGCAGTCCCAAAAATCTACTGAAGACAGGTGTAGATGACCCAAGTTAGGGCTTTGAACAATCAATAATGTTGATGATGGCAGGATTACATAATGGAGATCATCCAACTCTTTCTCCAGAGGCTTCAGACAGTGGGAGCCTGGAGGAACAAGGCAGGACAAGGAGGACAAAGACACCAAAAGTGCTCCTGCCTCAAGTGGCTGGACACTGCATCCCGGGTTTTTGATGAAACATGGGCCAGCTCACCTGCACAATAAAGCCTGGGACAGCAGTGGCCCAAGGAACCAGCATGTCCCCAACCCTTCCCTTAGTGCCACGGGTGCAGTGGGGAAAGGTAAAACTATCACTGCTGAACATGGAACAACACAATAACCCAACATTTTCCATAAGACAAAGGCAGAGAAAGAGAAGGCACCAACTAAAGATCCAAAATATCAGTGTAATAACAAAATGATGACTCCCTGCCTGTGCCTGGCACTTCCATTCCTCAAACAGCTGACTTACTCAGGTGCATTTAAAAAGCATTAGCAATTAGAGATGTCAGTGTGATTGACCAACCAGAAAAATGTAAATAACAGAGCCCTAAATTGCATCATTTGGGTAAATATGTATTTATACAGTTTGGAAAGAAAAGCCTTGTTATTCAACTGTTGGACAGCAGCAGCGACACAGGAGCTGTTCTGGTTTATAATGCAAATCATGTAATTTGGGACACCCATTATGGGCATTAAAAATGCAAAGTAAGATCCATGTGAAATGCTGTTAATTTGCAGTAGCCACTTTTCAAAGTATAATTTCTCGGGCATTTACATATTTTTTCAGTAAAAAAAAAATAAAATTGAACACTGTTTAGAACATTTGCCACATTTTGTTTGTTGGATCAAGATACTTTTGAGCTGCAGAAACAGGAAAATGGCAAAGGAAACTGGTAAATTACTGATTTTCTTCTTTTAAAAAAATCAAATATAAATTAAATATAGGATTCTCATATTTCTAATAGGCCAAACATTTTTAATTACAATCTGATGTCAACTGAATTATATTATCATCTTTCACAATTTGTGGCCCCTGGAAGAATATTTATGCTGAGAAAAGAGAGGCACAGAGCATTCAACAGGAAGAAACTCCAATTTAAACCAGAGTTGTACTCTGCCCCACACAACCTGGGCTTGAGCAGGGATCAACAGGGACAAAGGACCAGTTCTAACCTCAATAACAAGAGGGCTCAGCTGGCCCAAGCCAGAGTTTCACAGCTGCTCCAAAGCTTTGGTGTAATTCTGCACGTTTCAGCTCTATCCCTTCCATTCCATGTGCCCCAGTGAAGGATTTTCCGAGGACAATGGCCAGGAGGTGCATACATCCACCACACATGGTTACCTGCACAATTGTCCTGGAGGCACCTCAACAACCTGTGAACCTTTCCACACCAGGGACTGCTGTGTCTCCTAGAGAGGGGGAGCTGTCTTCTCCCTTCCTTCAGACTTGGCAGATTTAATCTCTAATTTGCAGATCCTTAGAAATATCACAGAGACTCTTCATGAGAATTCAGAGGATCACTCTGGGCCTGTGTTTGCAATGCCAGCTTCACCAGGCTGCTCTCCCTCAGAAGGGAGCCTGAAATTGGGGTCTGCTCCCCAAGCAGTTTCCTGGCACAGTGAGAAAAGGGTATCCAGAGAAACTGAAGGACAAACAAGTGAAAAAAGTACATTTCTACTGCAATGCTACTCCAGGCAACCTGGTATTTGGGGACATAATCCTGAATTGCCAGAAAATGCAAAAACAATTAATATATAAAGTCAGAAACTGAGATTTTATTCGTAGGTCCTTTGCTTTAGTTTCACTGGAATTGTCCCAAGTGCACACCTGACAAAGCCATTGCCTGGCCTGGGCTGCTCTCAGCTGTGAGCATCCCTCTTCTCTCACAGGAACTGAAAGTCTGTTGTGCCCAGGGATCCCCTGCAGTGACAGGCAGGCAGAGGCCAGCAGTTCTCCTGCATGGTACTAATTCCCAGAACTGAGCTAGAGCACGGAAACGATCTCTGTGTGCGAGCCCTGACCCTGCTCTGCCACGGCAGTCAGCGTGTAACCCATGGCTAGACATTTTGGCATGTGCTCCAATTGCTCCTCTCCAGTCCAAACCCCATCCTGCACCCTGGGGAGCAGGCAAATCCACAGGCTCTGACAGTGTTTGGATGATGCCCAGTAATACTTGCTAGCACTCCTGGAGGTTATTGCACAGAAAGTATTATTTAAACCTGGCTACTCTATTATTTTCCCAGTGGCAAGTCAAACAATAACCCTTGAAGTGGAGAAGCCAAGCCACAGTCTTTGTCAGATTAACCTTCCTAAAGGCCCTCTAAAATCAATTGCAAATGTTGGCTCTGAAGGACCAGGCAGAAAAAAGTTCTACCCCCTCCCCTAACTTTCATTTCAAGTTGTAAAACCAATCCACAGTCCCATTACAAATCAGATCTGAAAAATGCTGCTTGATTATTTTTTAAAGAGCTCAAACTAGGTCACCAAAAATAGAGTCTCTAATGGGCTAAATGCGGAAAACGACTGCTCAAAATTAACAAGTTCCTGGGCTCCAGGACCGCACAAAAGCTTTTTGAGTTGATTGCTTGCAACTACACAAACTGTATCCTCTGCCACACATGGCAAAAACCCAGCCTGCCAGATGCTAGGCGATCATTTGTGCAAAGTGTAAAGTAGTTTTCAAAAAACCATAAAGGGATTTTTATTCTTAGAAAATAACTCTCTGGCTTCTTTTCCCTTCATTAGGAAGTGCTTTATAAGCACGGCTCCCGAGACTGGCCGTCTGAGCCAGCACAAAGCACGGCCTGTCAGCTTCTGCTGCTGCTCTCACACTGTTCCCAGGCACGTGGAGGGGCACAGCATTTGCTCCCTGGACTAACAGACCCAAGGGAAGGTGTCTGTAAGGATATCCCTCCACAGGCAGCACCAGGCTGTAGATGTGGAGCAGTTTTGCTGGGCAGCTCTGACCAGGAGCCCCCATGAAATGGTCAGAAGCCCTGCCAGGCTGCCCTGCTGAGCCACCCTGCTGAAGGGCATGTGAGAATCAGAACGCAGGGGAATATTCACCTGCTTGTAATTAACATTCCAAACCAAGATGCCCTCAACAATAATGAGGCCAGTGACCACCAAGGGCTGTGGACCACAGCTTAGGGGCTGTGGCATCAACACTCACAGCTTTTCCATAAGTCGCAGCAATGCACGTGCAGAAAACAGAATCTTGGGGATTATAGGAAATGTGCTGGTGTTTTCCAGAGCCACCATTTGATCACCTCCCCACAGCCCCCCCAAACCAGTGGCTGAACCCCAGATGAACAAATAGGTCCTAAGAGTACCTACCTTGGGTACCCTACCCTGTCATACCTCCCCACCCAGATCCAAGCAACAGCCAGCACATCACCTCCATTCCCTGCAGAACTGCCTGTTGCCCAATGCTTAAAACTCAGCATTCTTTTGAAGGGAGATAGAGCACTGGGAGACATCCTGCTCTGGGGACAATATCTGGTTTCACTAGTATCCCTGGGATACTGCACAGCACCTGCCCTTCTCCTGGTTGCTTCCTTCCAACCTAAGTTGATTAAATGCAGAAAACTGATAAAGACTCTCAAAGTCATATTGCATAAACGTCTGATAATAAGGGGAAAAAAGGTTATGTCCCCTGATTGCTCTCTCTAAATAACCTTCCAATTTCTGAACAAACATTGCCATGGATAAAAGGAAGCTCTGCCAGATTTATAGAAACAGAGAAAACACCCTTCTGTGAAGTACACACAGGTCTCAGTAGTAAACAGCTGTGCTCATGTTTTGGACATGAGTCACCCTCTGCACAAAGCTCATGAAAAATCGATCAAAGGCAAGGAGGAGGAGGAGGAGGCCAGGGCAGACAAACATGTTCAAGACAGCACAGCAAGAAAATGTCTGAAAGTCAGAAAGCTGAATTGGTACTTCATAACCCCACCTTCGTCAAATGGTAAGTCAGAACATTTCATCTCTGCTTGTTTACTCTCTGTAACATTCTGCCTAACACCTGAGGATTCTGCCTAACACCTGAGATCCTTGGATAAAGGATGCTTCTGCACATGCCAAGCAGGATCCCACTCCTCTGAAGCAACCCACTGTCACCAGGAATGTGACTTAGAGATCTTCAAAGCTGAGTGTGTCTACTCAGGAGCACTAACAGGGAGGATTTGGTGTGCTCTGGATTTCATTTTTGCTGTACATGCCTACCAGACTGTGTTTCTCACAGAAATGTCACTTTTCTGCAGACAGACTGACCTTTGCAAAAAGTGAAGCATTAAAAGAAAAATTTTTAAAAAATCCATGACAGAAGCCCAGCCATATATTAGAGAAAACTCCCTCAATCTCTTCAGATTCACCATCTACACAGTGAGCACCTAACTGCACTTGTCCTCTTACATCATGCTACACAACATGATGGAACAGCACACTGTGGAATAACCACATGAAGTGTAAAACAGAATCAGAAAGCTCAGACATATCTTTCTTTTAAAAATTGCTCTTTTTTTTTTTGCAAAAAGTGCATATCTCGGAGTACCCAGATGAAGGGACGTTACTGACTTCTGGGTAGGTGACATGAAAAGAACACAGTTTTGCTATTGGTTTTAAGGTACATCATTAAAATTCACGCTTGTTAGCTCAGGTTGTGATTTCAGTTTTAGAAATAGAACATGAAAATTACAAGGGTATGATTTACACCGGTATGTTCCCATATTTTGCCTTCAATCCAGTCAGCTGCCTGGTGCTGCATGGTATGTGGGAGTCTGGGTAGGCTTTCCCCACAGTAAACATGAGTGTGGCTTTCCAGCGTGGGCAGAGGTCTGCACAAAACCACCACGGGTTACTGTGATACACTTCCACCAAAAATGTCTGGGATTGACATAGTTTAGACTGTAGGCACTCATGCCATTCCAGCATTCTTGTGTGTGTGTGTGTATGTGAGCACTGTTCAGCTGGCATTCCATTTCTGCATGTGGACGTAGGAGTTTGTACAGGGGGAAATTAATTTTACAGGACAATAGCCTAAGGTCTTCTCAGGCAAATCACCTCTTGATTTCAAGAGAAAAGATTATCACATTTTTAACATTTTTACTCAAAGACCTCTCTGTCTTTATAAGCAGCTGATACCTTCTAAAACACACTGCAATATCCTTGTTGTCACATAACAACTTCTGAAGCTTCATAAGCAACAAGAGCTCGTGGATGTGATACAGAGACTCTAAGAGAAGATGGATGGAGTTTATCAGGTGAGGATTCAAATCCCCATTCATTAGGGGGGTTAATTTGTCAGAGCAGACACTAAATTAACAAAATCTCAGCTCCTTCCCCTCTCTCCTTCCATCTTCCAAACATTTAAGCAAATGGACCCCCAACATCTCTCATTTAATGGCTTTGGGCAAAAGCTGCAGCTTAAAATCTCAGTTCAGACCCGTGGCAAAGAGAAGAGTGAAACCACAGATTGTCAATCAAGCTTTAGCAAAATTCCTGATTCATACTCCAACTTCAAATTGACAGCAACACACAGCATTCCTATGCTCAGGCAACCAGCCTGTTATTACCAGGACACAGCTTTAGAGAGGAAGATGGACTTGACTTTAGCCAGATGAAGTACACAACTCACCTGGCTAATTCCACACATGGGTGTTACAACTGGTCATAGCTAAATTTTACAAGTCTCTAGAATCAGGAATTATGAACCAAAGTGCTCCTAAACAGCACATCAGGTGGGGACCCTTGAATACATAATGGTATCAGAACTGCTGAGGAGATGCAGGGCAGGGTAAAGTACAGCAACGATCCTATTCTCTCAGCTGGAGGGAAAATGAGCACATTTTCTTTTGCCCCCAAGTTGTGGATCACAGATCCTCTGAGAGAGCCACAGCTGTAGCAGCAGTGCAGAGGGCTTTAGGAGAGGGCAGACTGCTCAGGGCAAGGGAAGGATGGGGCCAGCCAGCACAGGAATAACCAAAGCCTTCCAGCCATTCCATGCTCTGAAACAAGCTATTTTCTAGCACTTCATACTTGAAAATGCAAGTTTTTACCACACAACAACAAGGAACACTTGTGAGCCCTTCCTTTACAAACGTTCAGCAAAGCTGCAACTTTCAAGTCTCAAAAGAGAGGCATGGGGAGGGTGTCAGTGCTTTCATTAGCCATTTTACTCACAGGAACACTCATCAATAGCTGCACAGTCAGTTTTGAACTTCAGCAAAGTATGTTCTCTCCATAAAAGAATAAATAAATTAGCTTTTCCATCAATGCCTCTTGGTTTTGCTTGACAAAGAGCAGTTTTTCATTACTCAAATTGCTTTGTGCATTAGTCAATGAAGCCCCAAACATTAAATTCTGCTCATGAGTTTGAAAAATTTAGGCCAGATAACTTTATCTCTATTAGGCACATACATTACAGCACTCCTGCATCTCCCCACAAAACCTACCCATCCTCTGGAAGCCCGTATCCATTTTTCCTGGCTGCCACCATTAACCAGCCAGCAAATCATTCCAAAAATACGATACCAGCATCCAAACACCTGCATGTTTTTGCCACACACCAGACATCCACATCCTTTTCTAGACAGCAGTACAACGTCTTCCTTTCTAATGCAAACTTCCACCCACTCACATACCCCACATAATGACTCAAAAGCAAAGGCAGCCCATTAATTATGTCTCTGATGTTCTCCAGGATTTGTTCTTGCCATTATCCAATTGTGAACTATTGGTGTGTCCCTGAATTCCCAGAAGCCTCTTTCAGCTGTGGCTCTCAGATGGGCACAGCACAAAGCCCAGGAATGCCAACAGAGCAGTGCTGAGTTATGTCACCGTGAGATCTGGCCCAGAATTTATTACATGCTGTCCCTTCAACCACATTTCTACCTAGATACTTCCACAGAACTGTTTTTTTTTCATTTACTTTCTTACCCTTAGAAACCTCTTTACTCCAAGACTAGGACCAAAACTACTGAGAGTTTGTTTAACTGGAGGTGCAGAATATAAAGCATGCTTTTGTTCAAGGGTGATTAAGTATTGAAGATCTATTCCCTTTCAAGCATCACTTTAAGCACAATAACCTAAACATTGGAACACAGTGATTCTTCTTTTTTTTCTTTAAATTAAGATGAAAATCACCTTAGAAACATGTAGATAGCTACCAAAACCCCACAGCTACTACTGTCCTTTTCAACTTCATTCATGACCACAAAAATCTTCCTCCTCCCTCACAAAGAAGCTTCTGCTTTCATGTTTTTGCTGTGGGCTCTTATTTTTTAATAAAAATAACAACTAATTCAATCTTAGTGCTGAACTGTTTGAGGCTTCATTTCTTATTAGAAACTAACTTTGGAATTTTGCCATAATTTTGCTCTGTCCACAGCTTATCTGATTTGTATCGACTCCTTTAATTAAAAATGGGTTGCAGTACAATATTAATTGATTTTGTGATAAAAGAATTAATAGCAATTAATTCATTTTGGAGTAATTAGCATATGTAATTTTTCCTGCAGCTGTCATTCTGTACCTGTCAGAAGCCATGCCCTTAGGGGAGGAGAGGTAAAACAGCAATGCTCTTTTTTCAGGGTGTCCACAGAGGATGCACATCCTCTTCCCCTCATCCCAGTGCCTCTGCAAACAGGGTTTAGCATTCCAATCACTCCTTCATTGCCCCAAACTATTCATGTATCTCTACCCAGTGATTACCAGGCAAGTTATGCAACTTCTCTCTAAAAGAAGCAGTTTGGTGTTTCATGGAGGCACTGCCCAGGAAATACTACGACATTGCATTTTAATTTAATTATAGTCTTAAGCTATAATACTTTACATACTGGGAGCATCATGCACACTGTAAAATTAAGGATCTTTTTCCCCATTCCCAGTACCTCACGCCTCTCTCTTACAGTGAAATCCTCAGATCAGGCACGCATCCCTGTGAAGTGCAGAAGGGTTTCTCCAAAGAGAGCTCACACAGTGCAAACTCATGCCAAGTGCTTACTTTTTCCTAAAGGCCTAAAACTAGCTGAGGCCTCGTGTCTTATTTCAGAGAGAGCTCTGTAATTACAACTCAAATAACCTTTGGCTTCCAGCTGAACTCCAGAGCCCAGCTCCTTTGGAAGCTGGGAGCTACGCATGCCACGGATGTGCAGGGGCAGGCGAGGGGTGGCTGCACACTGTGTGCTGCACTGTGTGCTGCTGTGTGTGGCTGAAGGAACAGCCACAGGGACATTCTGTGGGAGCTGCCACTCCCATGGCTGTCCCTGGGAACAGTGACCCTGGGGCACAGATAGCCTGGGAATGCTGGGCAAGGAAATTGCTTTAGAAACACACGGCAATTTTTAATACAGTGTCAAACACAGGGACAGACCCTGGCACAGCAGGCACTCAGGACTGCCAGGCTTCCATTTGAGAATCTTCTGCTGAGGCAGTGCAGCATCTGAGAGAGATTTTGCTGCTGGTAGATGTGAAGTGGAGCACAACAGATTTTATAGCCTTTAGAATCACAGAATGGTTGGAATTGGAAGGGACCTTAAAGCCCATCTTGTTCCACCCCCTGCCATGGGCAGGGACACCATCCACTATTCCAGGGTGCTCCAAGCCCCATCCAACCTGGCCTTGGACACTTCCAGGGATGGGGCAGCCACAGCTTCTCTGGGCACCCTGTGCCACTGCCTCAGCATTCTCATAGGGAAGAATTTCTTCTGTACACCCAGCCTAAATGTCCTCTGTTCCAGTTTGAACCCATTGCTCCTTGTGCTATCACTGCAGTTGCTGAGGAAGAGCCTTGGCCTTGCAGGCCCCCTTGTGATACTGGAAGGCTGCTCTTAGGGCTCCACACAACCTTTGCTACCCAAACCATGCAGCCCGACGAATCTTCCAGACTACAGAAAAACCAAAAAGAACCCACCCCTGGGAACTCCTCTGCATTATACCATGAACATTTCTAAGGCAAGTATCTCACCCAGGCACATCATGGACCTGGCCCTGTAGGATGAAGCAGGATGTCTAAAAGCAAAGCAAACTGAACACCAAATTTAGTTCCTGTGGTGGGGACACCAGAAAGATATATGAACAACTGTCTTCTTTTTAACTATTCTACCTTACTAACCTTTTTTTTGTTATAGAATTTTGTATATTCTAAGCATTGCTTTTCAAGCTGCTACTTTTTCATTGTCAATACAAGACATATTTCCATCTGTTGCTAAGATCTAAGGCTGTCTTTGCCTCGCTGAGAACTTTGGACATTCCAGAGGTGAATTATAATTGCTCTGGGAATATTGCTTTTCCTACCAGCTCATTCTTTCAACAGAATTGTAAATCTTTGCTTTTCTCAAACCTTCCTTATGTTTATGTCCAGTGTTCAGCACCTGGTAACAGCTCCTTTGGACATACAGATGTATTCAGAAGGTTGTCTCCTCCTGAAAACCACTTTTTATTTGCAGAAGAGTGGCCTTGGAGGACTTTGTCAGTGATCCCTGATCTATTACACAGAAATTCACAGCCCAAAGGATTTACTTGATGTTTTATGATAGGCATAACCTGGAATTTTGAGAACATTTGAACTAAGCCACCACGAAAGCAGGCAGTTTCAGAGAAAATCCATTGCCTTTTGTTGCACAAGTTTCAGACTTTTTATTATTCCCACTGCCCCCCTTAGGAGGCCATAGAAAACCCTGGCACTGTGCTTGTCCCTTGTCCTGATGGGGGGACGAATGATGATGTCACCTACCATTTCTTACTTGTTTCTGCTCAGTTTTGATTCCCACCTAAATGTTCCTCTGAACAATAAGGATGAATAAAATCTATACCTGCTCCGTTACAGATTACGTAAAATAGGACGAGAATGATGACAAAAACTCATACCCTGAAATTGCAGCAACCATTTCACAGTTGTTCAGCCCAGAAATGACAATCACATCTTTTCTAAAGGAGGGAAAGGCAACAGAGATGGATTTCAAGCTTTGAGCCAGAAATGCTCCACTGACCCAAGCCCAGCTTCCTGGCAGCACCTCTTTCTCTTCCTTTTATCCGTTTACTTAACTGATAATATTTTCTTTTTTCCTAATGTTTTTTTTTTCTTTTGCAGTAATTTTGAAAAACCCAAAGGAAAGAAGAATGAGCTCAGACTGAAATATTTCTGAGGGGCTGAACCTGGTTCGGTTCAGCTCATCCTCAGCTTGCCAACGTGTTGCTTCATGGCACTTAGGATTTATCACTTTGCTGATTCTGAAGCTGAGCCTGCAGCTCAGACAAGGCAGTGGTGAGCTCGTGCCGTCACATCTCCCAGCACAATTCGCTCTGTCACTGCCAATACGTTTCTGCGTGGGCATTTAATTCTGCCGAATTTCTGGATACTTTAACTTGTCATCCCGTATCAGGGTTACCACAAATGTTGAAAGAGCAGAACTTTCCCAAAAGGCAGGAATATCAATGCTGCATTTATCTTTGTTTTATGCTGCTGCTGGTAGTAGTGGGGAAGTCTTCTGCTGCTCTTCAATAGCTTATTGTCCAAAATCATTTGGCAATGACTTAAAATATATTAAAAAACCCCAAACCCTCAAAATAACCCTGCCAAGATTGAATGATCAAAGAGTTGAAAGGCAAAACACACTTGGACTCACTGACCCTGCAGCTACTGAAAATCAACACCAAGAATGGTGGGAGGAATGAGCTGTGGCAAGATGAAAAAGTACCTCTACCAACCTTATAAAAGGAAATCTATGAAATGCTCAAGGAGGTAAATAAAATCTGTTTCATGCAAGAATAATCAAGGCCCTATTATAACAGGAGGAATAGCAAGTAATTCCCTTCTTGTCTCTTCTCTTTCTTCATGCTGACTGCTGAACCTATGGAAATGGAAGCTACTGATGAACTGCCTGAAGTGGAGAGCTTTTGGTCAGTTCAACAACTGCAATTAATTGAACTGTAAGGTAGACCGATCCAAAGTAGATAGCTTTTCATTTTCAGTTTTCCAAATTAGTATTTAATGAGATTCTCAGAAATGAACAGATTTTAGACTCCTTCCACCAAGCAGAAACAACACTGTAAGAGGAACCAGGACAATCACACGGATGTTCTGTCATCCTCCTTTAGCACAGCCCCTCAGTGAACAGATTCCTCACCAGAAACGTGTAAGTGCCTAATAAAGATATAATCACCATTACTGAGCCTTCCTCTACCATCCTCCTTCAAGAAAGTTCTTGATGAAGTCCCCAGGGAGCCCTAGACTGTGAATGTTCCATGCACTGGAAGAAGAATGGCGCATCTCAAAAGAGGCCAAGTTCATAAGGAATACAAAATTTTGCACGACTAGCCAAAATAGATTGAAATAATTAAAAAGGGCTTGTTCTAGGTTTTGTTTTTTTTCAGTAAATTTTTCTCCCATCTGCTACCTGGAAGAAGGACAATGTGGGGGCAGGACAGCGTTGCCTGAGAGACAAATGGGGCATTTAGGAAACAGAAGATGTAGCTGGGTGCCAAAACATTCCATTGAAATTCCCCCTGGCTGGGGGTGGGTTGTGGGCGATCCTGTGAGAAAAAATGAGGGGGCTACCCCAGAGGCTTGGCTGGGTTTTGCTCGGTCCTGTTTCTGGGATCAGGGGACAAAGGAGCTGTTTGCCTGCTTCCCTGCTGTCCAGCCGCTCCCGGAGCTCAGGAGCGGCGCATGTGGCACCGAAACACCGGGATCAGCTCTCACCTGCAGCGCATGGCCACGGCCATTCCTGTGCGTGAGACCCGCAGATCCCCGTCTGCTGAGGTCCCCTGTGCTGCAAGTCTGCTTATCCTTCGCTTCCTGCTGGTTTTGGGGGGTCGCTGACAATGAGGGTGTCCCCATACAGGCACCTCAGCGCGGCAGCCCGGCGATCGCCACCATTTGCTGCCTGTGCCTGCCCGCCTCGGCCAGGCCGCCATCACCACAGGGCCTCAGAGCCCGCGCCACAGCGCCCCCTGCCGGCCTGGAGGAATGACCGCACTGCCCAGAGCCAACAGCGCCCCCTGCCGGCCTGGACGGATGACAGCACTGCCCCT
>VZTT01034372.1:0-24430 GCA_013400855.1 Buphagus erythrorhynchus | reverse complement strand
GGCCTGGAGGAATAACCACACTGCCCTGCCCAGAGCCAACAGCGCCCCCTGCTGGCCTGGAGGAATCACTGCACTGCCCTGCCCGGCCAGGAGCCCCCAGCGCCCCTGCTGGCCGTGACCAGAACTGCACCAAGGGGAAAGGGCCTGCAGGGTGGAAGAGATTGTTTGGGGTTTGGGGTTTTCTGTTCTCGTTTGTTGTTGCTGCTGTTGTTGGGTTTTTTGTTTGTCTTGTTATACATATGCGTACTAGTAATGATCTGTTTTTCCTTTCCCCACATCTTTGCATGAAAGCCCCATAATTTCAAAGTGATAATAATTTGGAGGGAAGGGGGGAAGGGGGGTCACATTTTCCTTTCCAAGGGAATTTTGCTTGGCAGACACCAGTCTTTCAAACCCCCAAGACAGGGCTGGAGGGAGAAAGGCTGAAAGGAAGATAATGAGCCAAGGCACTGGATGTCACTATTGGTGGAACAAGACAAAGGCAGAACAGCTGTGCAGGACGACGGGATCGCTACCAGCAAGCTGGAAACAACATAAATTTAACAGGTCTATAATTTATTCATCCTTTGAATGTTAATATTTAGGTTCAATATTACCAGGCAGCAACAAGCGAACGTCAGGCATTTATTTATGTCACCCTTCAATATGGAGCTTAGTAGATTGATTTACAGAAAAAGTTTGTACAACCTAATTGTGACAGCACTTTTTGGGAAAAAATAACAAGCTTGTAACCAACAACACAGGGTCTGTAATGCACTAGATGATTCAAGGTATTTGAATCTACATTTACAGGCTCTAGAATGTCACTGAAATGTTAAGGACTGGAGAAATTTGAAACGCTATTCAATTTCATATTTGAGGCCCAAGATCAATCATCCTGTGGGAGCACTGCTAGTGATGACTGTGCCCATTTCAGATTCCTCGAAAAACCAGCCCTTCACACACCCACACCAATAAAACAGCATATTCACATGGCAGAAAATGCCCACAGCCACAATGCAAAGCACAGCTACATAAAAGCCACATGAGGACAGAGTTCCCACTGAAGGCATAGTCAGAAATTCTGCTACACTGATGCATAATGTCAGACTTCCAAGACAGGCATCTGAGCCAGGAGCTGCAGGAAGGGCAAAGCACAGGAGAAGCTGGTCACAGCTCTCTGGAAACCAGTTTGAAGCCTGGCTCTGTGATTTCTATTCCTAAGAGTGGGCACAGTTTAAACACATATTGTGAGGTTCACATGTAATTTTGTGAATCATAAGTTTGATTCACCTTCATTTATTGAGCCAAGTTTTAGGAGAATTTTAATTATGTCAAAAGAACTATTTTCATATTTAATAGTTACATGAGTTTTAGCACAAAAACTCCATTTGATGATTCATAAGATAAACATTATTTGTCTTCAGTAACTCGTGAAAATCATTTTAAAAATTAGCTCCAGTCATCCAGTAAGAGAACAGAAATTATTAAGGATGGTGTATATAGATGGTAACAAAGACTGCTGTGATTGAACACAACTTATTTGCAAAAATAAGAACAGTTCAGTGCCAACTCATGGCGTTTTCCCAAAGTACAGTAGATGGCAAATTCTTGCAAACATTAGAAGTGTGTGAAGAATATGAAACTGGCCATCAGCAATTTGTTAACCACATTAGGAGAAGAAACCTCACACCATTAGAAAACGATCACTTTAAACAAGCAAGCACTTAAGAGTTCATCTTTATTTAGCACAGTGAGGCATGTACTTGAGTCCTGCAAGCCAAAGATATTTACCCACAAGCTCTGAGCTGAAGGGATGTCAGAAAGGTTTGCTGGATGGTCAGCCACAGACTATAGGGGGGAATGAAGGGTTGATGCATCTACAAGATGGACTCCAGGCACAATCAGTGATGGGAAACAGCAACACAGTGACATTCAGAAGAGATAATAGTATGTAAATATGGTGTTCAAAAGTCAAAGGTGTTGGACAAGTTCTTGACAATCTGCACAATCTGCTGCATCCCTGGTCCAGAGGAGGGATTCTGTGCAGCATTCTGCAAGAAGTCTCACAAAGAGCATTAACTTTCAGCAGGAAGGTTTAAGCAGCAGGAAAGTTTCTTGCTTTAGAGAACACATTCCCTAGGAAAATAAGCATGTGAGTAAAAAAGTATTACATCTTTTCAGAACTAAAAAATTCATCTTTACTAGTATTAAAAATGCCTGATATGACTCCATACTGTACATTCCCAAAATCTCTGGGGTAGGGCCCATCTCCAAGTAGGAATGACATCCTACCAATTTAATCCACTAGAGATTATTGCTTAAGTCCACAGTATTTCTTAAATGCTTCAAAGTGTCTCTCAACACTCAAATTTCCTTCAGGCACCACAAGGGTGGTACCAGCACAAACAGGAGAAATGTTTGCTGCCTGCAAGTTCTTTGACATATTTCACAAGGCACTAAATTTGCTCAATGAATTTCCTTTCTGGCTATTTTTTAATCTATGGGAAAAGAAAGCTCTTAACTCTTTTTCTATTAAGTACACAAAGACTGTTTATTCATGTCATTACAGCACAGTTTGAAAGTCTTAGTATTTTTTCTTTATTTTTAACTTTTGGGCAGGGGAGAACCACCGCCAACCAGATTTATGAGGCTGGCATGGATTCAAAGCCAAATATGATCAGAAAAAGCTCTGAATAGAAGACACAATAACTAAGGCAGTGCTGTGAAGCTTGTGATATATGTGGTCTTCCCTCAAGCCATGTAATCCTACTGGAGAAACTTCAGCTCGTCATACCCTTTTTAAGAAACATCCAAAGGTTCCCCAAGCACAAATCCCTTTGGAGTGATCTGAGAGCATCATCCATGCTAAGTATTATCATCTTCTCCATGCCTCAAACTCAAGCTGCTTGGAGGTTTTCTTGGAGCAACAAGAGAGGCACTCAGACAAGAACACCAAACCAAGAGGCCAATGACTTCCCCAGGACACACCTTGTGAAGCTTGGCTGCAGGTCCTGTCAGGAGCAGCCAACTCCAACTCCCCACTTACAGTTCTAGGGCTACCACACACCACCACTCACTTCAGGGCTAAATCCTCTTCAAGTGCCAAAAAATTAGGTCCAGTCAAAAAAATAAACCCCCCAAAAAAAGCCAGAGCTGGGTTCATTTGTGTTGATTTATGATTACATACACCAAGTCCTGACCTAGACCCACTGGGATCAGCCTAAGCATTGCTGACACCAAAGCTCTCTCCCCTGAGTCTTCTTGCCTTAAGGTGTAGAGGCCCTTTTTTTTTTTGGAAAGGAGCAGATTTGATTTTAACCACAAACACTTTTGCATGTCACTGCCACTTCTCACAGGCTCCTAAATTCTTCACTAGTTTGCAAAACAAACATGGGTAATTGCATTTTATTTTGTCTGTGGCCTTGTTAATGTATTACAAGAGTACAACAATGAACACTGGCAGCTTTATCTCAAGCTCAAAGTCATACACTGTCTCGGTCTCAAGGCTTTTTCACACCAGTGGAACAAGGACAAAGTCTCTTATCCCATTTATCCCTGAAGGGACTGACCTGAAAGTGCTTCATGGTGCCCATGTTCAAACCTTGACTGAAACACCACAATGTTTTCTTATCACCTTGGTGGGTCACTTCCAATGGACAGAATAACCATATGAGGGTAAATAATCTCATTTTGCAGGATTCTCTGGAGAAGTTTGGCTTGCACTCAGATTAGAAAGGCCTGGCCTTCCCTTGCCTGTCATTTATCCTGCTCTGGAAGGGTTCTGCTGTGGCTAAAATTTCCCCATGGGCCTCTGGAAGACTTGCTCACTGTTTGCTCAGAACACAAACACAAAAAAAGCAGCTCTTGTGCTTCCACAAGCAAAGCAGTTCAACCAAGCCCTACAGAGTACATGAAACTACAACACATTTTGGGGTCCTTTTAACTCAAACACAAAGCCAGTTCAACTACTTGCCCAGGCAAAGGGAAAGTGCCAGTGACATGGAAATCCTTCCCAAAGTACTGTAGGATTGGCTCAAGAGCCAGTGGCAGAAGCAGACATAGAAACCTCTGCAAAAACTCATCAACAGATTTGATACAAATATTGATGCAAGGATTAGAGAACTTTGAACTATTAAAAAAAAAATTAATTAAACATTTTTTTCCATAGCTGAAGAGGGGCTTTGAAAAACTATTTTTATAACACTCCAAGAAAATTTCGCCTGCCTTAGAAATCATGGTTTGGGACAGGACACTTTAAAAAGATGAAAAAAAAACCCAACTGGATAAAGCTGGGAGGGGTTTTATTTAGATTTCTTGGCTTTAAAATCTGTGGAGGTTTGAGCAGTAAGATTTTCAAGGTTTTGATGGGGATTTTTGTTTTTTTTTGATGGGGGACTTAGACTTTGCAGATACAAACTGATTCCCCTGAAACCCCTCCCTTAATCACTGCAATTGGCACAAGTTCCAATCTGTCCTAAACTGTTTTGTACTTCAGAGATTTTGTCTCACCTGTAGGAACAGAGACTTCAAAAAAAGACTGGAGACTCCTTCAGTGCCCCTATCCCCAGTAGATGTATTTCCCACTCATTCCTACATCCCATAACAGAGCTTCCCTATGGATCTGATACAGAAATATACTGTCAGCATTTATAAACAAACCCTTTCATACCTACACAAGGCTTGCATACAAAAAGGTGAGGAACGTGAAAATTGAGTCTCTGTAAAATTAAGGTATATTAAATCCTTGAAGAGACATTTCTTTATGGACCTGAAGGCAGTCTTGAGTTCAAGTGGTGTGGCTTTGTGCCAAGGGAATGGCTGGGATCCCTGCCTCTTGCTAGCCAGAATCACATTTTCTAGTATGGCAATTTCATAAGGAATTGTGGAAATTCCCTCACCCTACTGTGTGAAAAAGGTTTAAAAAGGGTAAGAGCAATATCCAGCCAGAGGAAAGGAGACACTGCCAGAAACATGTCTAGCCAGGAAACAGCAGTGTTAGAAACAACACACAAAATTATGAAAGGCAAAGACCTTCAAAGGAAAAGTGCAGCATTTCCTTAACAAACCCAAAATCTGAACATAGAGGCAGTTTTAGAAACCTCTGTTTTGTTAAGGAAATAAATAGTTGTATTGAAAACATATGGAGGGGAAAAAATCACCCAGGTGGCTATTCCTTATTTTAATCTTGCTCACCCAAGCCAAGATCACTTATCAGCTTTGAAGCACAAGAACTGAGCTATTTTGGAGATGCTGAGCTATGCTGCAGTTGATAGTGCTGCCTTCTACCCCTCCAGCTACCTCTGGGACACCTGTAGCTGGGAAAAATTGGAAATTTGCTCCCTATTCTTTATTTTGAGGACCATGGCAAACATTTTGCATCAAAAATAAAATTAAAAAAAAAATTGGAAAGTGTTGCCTGCGCTATGAAACCCTGTGATANCTGGGAAAAATTGGAAATTTGCTCCCTATTCTTTAGTTTGACGACCATGGCAAACATTTTGCATCAAAAATAAAAAAAAAAAATAAAATTGGAAAGTGTTGCCTGCGCTATGAAACCCTGTGATATCTTTTCTCAACTGCTCTGCATCAAAGTGCATCCTCTGCAAACAGAGAAATTGCACTTGCTTGATCTGCTGCCCTGAACCTTTAGCTGACTCTCTTTTTGTGACTACTTGCTGTTCTCTTGCAGGATCTAAGAAAAATATAAAATGTATTGATTTTAGTAAATATTCTTTGCCCACCAAGGCAAGACAGAAGTGATTGAAAGAGAAAGACAATTATCTCATTACATGGCACCTCTACAGTGTTTTTTCTGCCTGTTTTCTATGCTGCCCACCTTTCTGCCTTTGAAAAACACACCATTTTAAATTGCACCTTGTCTGTAATTACTAGGCTCTTGTTCTATACTGTTTTTTGAGACATAACCACGACAAAGGAACATTTTATAAAGCAAGAGAAATCCCACTTGCCCCACTTGTATCAATGGCCACTTGGTAAGTAGTTGCTCACAGTCCTCCCCAACTTTTCAGCTCAGATCTCCCTCCCAGCCTCAGCAGAACAAATAAAGATCCACAAACAGTCAGAGAGGAAAAACACAAGGAGTTATTTAAGCTGGCAGTGTTTCACTGTTCACTTGCAATTACTGCCTCACAATTTGGGCAGCTCAAAGTTCATCATTGCTTCTATTAGTTGTTTTCCCCCAAAAAATTTGTTGGTGCAGCTTAAAAAAAACCAAATTTGCAACAGGCTGGATGCAGGTGCATGTTTAGGTACCACCCTTTCACTGAAGGTAAATGAATTTTAACTGGCTTATGAATTTCAACTGGCTCAGTCACAGGCAGAGGCACAGAAAAGGAAAAGATATCTAAAGGCACAATGGAAATTAATAGAGTAATCCCTCCAGATGGCTCCAACACTGCCACACTTCCCCTGGTGAAAATGCCACACCAGCCCTTATCATAACCATGAAATGGGATAGAGTAAGAGCACATCACCTCACTCCCTGCTCTCCTTTATTCCAGCACTTCTAAATATTTATGGAAACCGATAGCCCAGGCACTGCTCTATGGCCAACTTTATCACACTTTTCCACACAGGAGGATGCTAGTAATTAGGATCCTTCCAGATTTTGGAAATAATTGCAAATCTCCAGCATACAGGGCTAATCATAGCTTTAAAGAACAAGTTCTAAACTACTGCTCTCATACCAGGCATTAGTTTACTCTACTGAAACCTGATGTAGGCTGATTCACAGGAATAACAGGAAAGCTGCAGCAAGGCTCAAAGTTTACAGAAACTCTGGTGTTTTAGATGCTCACCTAAATCACCCCAGCCTCTTCTGCAGCAGAAGTTCTTCACAAGCAATCTTTGACAGATTTTTGGTACTCCTGATACTTTTTACTGTATCTGGTATTTTTAACAGGGGCAGATGAACCAAACAACCCTCCAACTTCATCCTCTTGCTGTGTGCTGTATTTCTCCTGGATGCTACTTATTACCTGTACTGCAGTAGAGGCTGGGAGCCACACTAACCCAAAGGGCAAGTCCCTCCCTTGGGCAAGTGATGGCCAAACTCCCAAGCCATAAGAAAACCATGAAATCTCCTGTGAACAGCAGAGAGCTCAGGTATGAAGCTGAAAAGCACTATCAGCTGGGGAGAACAGGTTCACACTTACTGTGCTAAGGGAATTGATCTGGCAGTGGTGAGTGTTCAAGGGAGTTGAAATTAAGATCAGATTGAAGTTTTCTGGGCATTCATCAAGACCTCTCCCACCAAAGACGTGGGAGGCAGCATCTGAGGGATATGTGGATGGAAGGGTTGGTAGGTTACATGGCATAATAAAGTGAAAAATAATGGGAAGGTTAATTAAACATTTCTGAGCCTTTTAAAAAAGGCTGAGGCTCCTCCTCAACTGAGGCAATGTTTTGGGACAGAGTGGATGGCATCTCCTGTGCTAACAGGCTGGTTTTCAGCCTTATTTAGCTTTCAAGTGAGTTAATTTTCCTAAAGCATTCAGCTATGCAGCAGCACAGGCACCTTCTCACAAGGCATGTTGTTCTAATAGATCAAAAGTCTATGTTTTCAAAATCTCATTAAATACATATTCAGCTGTCAGACGTTAGCACACATTACAAAAAGGAAATTCATGGTTGACTCTGAAAATCCAGCCTGATGTGCTGTCCCTAATTTACCCTGGCTCTTTCAGCACACTCTTTGGAGTGTGTGATCCATTACAGTGCATTCGCTGTAATACCAAAACACAAAAAACACATGAGTCAAAGACAGAATTGTCAGATCACATTTTTCAGGCTTAACTCAGGATTTAGTTGCATTTAGAGGTTTAAGTCAGACTATTACAACTGTCTTTAAGGTAATCTCCTCGTGTAGGAGGGAGTATTTATGTCCCACACCTAGATATCACTGGATACAGCTGCAGTGAGACAAACCCCTCTTTTCCCCATTTTCTACTGAATAATCAGTTTAGCCTGAAAGTCAGGAACCACGGGCATTGCAAGGGGCTCACCTCCTGCTCAGATATAGAAGTACATGGAAAAACTGCCACAGGGATTTCACAAAGAGAGGGGCTTGGGGGGCATCACTAAAGTCAAAGCTGAAGCTTATGGGAGCAAGGCAGTGAGAGCCCCTTCCTGCAGGATTTTGTGTGTCTAATTAAAAGTTAATGGTCAGCATGTTTGAGAGCTCAGCCCACATGAAATGTGAGATATGTGGCTTGGATCCTGACTGTGGGCTCTCTTTCACCAGAGGGGTATGTCTGAGAATATTAAAGCTGGTGGGTGTCAAATGCAAATGCTTCCATGGGAGAGCAGTGCACTGGGTTTTTATGCTAATAATACCATGCTGGTGGCTCAGTGCAAAGATTGCAGAGAGAAGTGCAATCAAGTCTGCCACTGGGAAGAAGAAAGTGGAGGCAAAGGCACCTGGAAAAGCAGCCTCTCTAGGACAGGAGGCTTGGTTGCTGCTTGGTATGTCATACAGAAACCACAACCAACACCATTCTGATGGCTAAAATTTTGAGATTTTAAGCCAGTACCTCAGTGGGGATGTACCTGTCCATCCTAACCCTAAATCACAGTTATCACAGAATGGCTTGGGTTGGAGGGGACCTTAAAGATCATCTCATCCCACCCCCTGCCATGGGCAGGGACACCTTCCACTATCCCAGGTTGATCCAAGCCCAGTCCAACCTGACCTTGGACACTTCCAGGGATGGGGCAGCCACAGCTTCTCTGGGTCAGTGCTTCATCACCCTCACAGTCTCTCCAACTCCCTGCACTGTTTGAACTGAAACATATTTTTTCCTGTAATGATACTCAGGTCGGGCTTTTTGGACTGCATCATCATGCACAAACATTTTTAGACCCAAGGCATAATTTTGTGCCTTTTTTTTCAAATTTAAGAGTCAAAATTATCGCACCCAAGAAGAATCATTTGGCTTGTTATAATCAATCTTTTTAAAAGAAAATACTGAGCCTTGTTTGGCTGCTTGGACCAACTATTTCAGCAAAAAGTGAAATTTCTTCTCTTGATCTTCAGATAGCCTTTGAATTAAATACTTGTTGCAGCAAGAGAAAGTTCGGGCTGTTTTTGTCATCAGATTTGAGATCAAGAAGAGATTAGATGGTCTAGGATGAAAGGCAGAAATGCCAGATGAAGGACTGAAACCCAAGGATTCAAAATAACAGTACAAAGGTGCTGGAAGTAAAACATGGATAGCTCCATGGTGCTGGGCTTGGTTCCAGCATATGTGTTCTCTCAGTACCTTGTGCTGGAGGCAAATAAACACCAGACAGAGCCAGAGGGTTGGTTGTGCAGCACTGGTTGGGATGGAGCCCACCACCCCCAGCATGAGGGATGCCCATCCCCAGTGCCTAATCCTAACTGGAGGTTTATGGTGTTTGGGGCATTTCTAGATGCAGCCCTCCCTTGTCCTTTGGAAACTTACCCTGAGCAATGTTTCTAGTGCAAATCTCAGCCTTTTCCTTTTTGGAAACTTTAGTGTGCATTAGCCCTGAGGTAGGACTGAGACCCTGGGGTGTCCTGCTCCACTCTGAGAGCCCCTTTTCCTGTGCCACACCTCAGGGCTCAGGGGAATTAGGGCTCCTCTGTGTGATAATTCTGTGTTCCCACAGTCACCTCAATGACTGCTGTGCTGCAAATCCACAGCCACTTTCTCAATGGCCCAGCTTTTACTCCTAAGTTACTTTCTTTTCGTGGACTTGAACAAATTCAGCCTGGCTGCAGTAGGATGCTGCAGAAACAATTATGCAGACCTGATAACATCAGAGATAAAACATGCCCTGTAAGATTTTCTGAGCCCAGATTTATAAAGGCAGTACAGCATAAATGGTATTTCATTGCTGAATGTTCTTTTTATGGAGAACACTTTCCATTTTGGGCAGGAGGGAGGGTGTGTTTCAAAGTTCATTTTTCAATTTACAAGCCCCCTATGTAGTTTTCATCAGGATCACATCAGGGGCACCCTTGCATAATCAGACAGAAATGGGTTCAGTATAGGAAGAGCTCTGACAATCTGTGGGAAGTAGGCTAAAGTCCATAATAACTATGAAAAACAAACTCAAATCAAGGTAAATCAACAAAAAACATAATGGAAAATGTGTAGATTAGAGATAATCAGCTATTTTTCCAGTGAAGCAATTTCACACCGAAGAAAGAAAGAAGGGAATGCAAACCCAACTTCCAGCCTCAATTCAGTTCATGTGGGTTCAGCATCTTCACAGCTGACAGAGATCTAAACTCTTCCTCAGTCTGGAAAAATGCTGGCTCAGGTCTCCAGCAGCAGGCAGCTGCTCAGGGAGGGCTGAACTGGGGTGCTCCAGATAAAACTCAGTACTGGGCATTCATGACTCTGAAACACCTTGTAAATATGTTTTCCACCCTTTGATTAATTAATACCACAAACCTGTTGCTCTGGAATAACCACCAAAAAATTACCTTGTAAGACACCCAGCCACTGTCATTTTACCTGTGTCTGTGCCATATCCTATTTTTAAATTGGTAACATTAGTAAATTCAGTGGAGATGCCTAAGGTGCTTCAAATTGCAGCTGAGGTGTCAAAAAAAAATTTACATACTTATTTCTAGTAAAACTCCACTAGCAGAGAAAACAGCTCATCTAAGAGCCTGCTCACTCAAATTTAACTAAAGAAGTTAAACAGCTTCACAGCACCCAAATACTCTTAACTTATAAGCAAACAAACATTATAGAATTAACAAAGAGGTGCCAATCTAATTAAAATCAATCCACAGATACCTCTAAACACCAAGGGAGCCTGATTAGAAGCTGTTTATAGTGGCTGCTTAAGCAAATTGTGAAGGAGCAATAATTCTGATGTTGTCACTTGCCAGAAAGATTTTTCTCACCTCCAAAACATTCCTTCAGCTTCAATTTATTTAAAGCTCACACCTTAAAAGGAACCACATCTTTTGTGACATAATTCCTTAAATAGAGAGGTTGAGAAAATTGAGAATTATAGAAGTGACTGTTTCTTGTGTGCTGCCACACACTTGGGAGCATCCTCACATGCTCATGAGGCTGAACAAAGCACTTCTCTTGGGAGAAGAGAAGAGAGAAGAGAGAAGAGAGAAGAGAGAAGAGAGAAGAGAGAAGAGAGAAGAGAGAAGAGAGAAGAGAGAAGCACTTTTGGGGTGCTCTGCTTCTCCATCACTCACCTGCAAAATAAGCAATGCTAGACACCCAAGGAAGGGGCCACAGGGAAAGAAAATCCTGTTGCTGCTCCAGCTGGATGATAATTACTCCCAGGAAAATGCCCAGAGAGATACAAAAAGCAAATGGGAATCTATCCCAAGACAAGACATGATGCTCTGATATACTCCTGCAACTGGTATCTACAGGAAGGGCTGTGTCAGGCAGAACCTGAACACATTTGGGTCCCTGGGAACACAGGACACATCACTCCTTAAATAAGGAGGGTTTTTTTCCCCCCAGCTTCTTTTCAGGCATTTCAAGAATGCTGTTTGTCAAAGGGAGAGAAGGCAACAGTTCAAAAAACACACAGATCTGAGAGAAGAATGAAACTGGGGCTGAACACCTTCAGAAAGAAAAACTGTTTTTCAACAGGACAAGCAGTCCATGCTGGCTTTTCTGTAATTCAAGAGGAAAATTATGAGCCCCAGGCAAACTTTTAGACACCCTGAAGATAGCAAATCTTGAAAACTCCTCAAGCAAAGTGGCAATGCTTGAGCTTGGGGTGAAGGTGTTTTCCCCCTTGCATGACCTGTGCATTCCACCACTAGTCTGAAGACAGGTTTTATTAAAAATCCCTCCTTGGCAAAAGCACCAAAGTGAGTAAAACACCAAAACAGGAGACAGAGGTTGTGCTAGACACTCCTCAGAACCAAGAAACCCTTAAAAAAGACAGGGATCAAAACACAGCAGCCCCAGGACTGTCTGGTCTGGACTGCCTGGAGATTTCACAGGGCCAAGCTGATCCATGGGACCTTCTGGGGCTGTGACAGACACTCACAGGAGATCACCCAGAACTCAGGTGCCCTTCCTGCATTGCAGCGTGACACCTTACAGTCTAAAAAGTCACAGAGAGGAGATGGCACCTGGCACCCCTGTAATTATGAATTTGTGTCTGAACTATTTTATTTCTTCTAAGCCACAGGAGCAGCACCCTGGGAGATGTCCATCTCCACTCTGCCTCCTCCTCCTCCCTCGGCCAAGCCCAAAGGTTGCAGGAGCAGAACGTGCAACCTCAGGCTCTGCAAGGACATCTGCAGCCCCCAACAAATCCTTCCCTGCTGCTCTTTCAGGCGCTGAGTGGGAAAAAAGCACAGTCTAGAGGCTCAATCTGCGGGTGCCACCCCTCCCCTGCCAATGGCACAGCTGCTGAAGAGCATTTGTTTTTAGAAAGAGTTTTTTCGGTATCCAATTCACAGAGCTTTGCTTTTTCCTTTTTTTTTTTTTTTTTCCCTAATGTGTAAAGTGCTTTGTGAATGGGCCAACTAAAATTATTTATAATGAGCTAATTTCCATAAAATTGGGCTAATTAATTTCCATGCTGCCTGATGAAAATTGCTAACATTGGCTTTTTACTGACAATCAAGGTCCTGCAGGCAGTTTCACACCATCTGACTGGAAGGAGGTCCAGGCTGGATCCTTAGCAAGTGTAAATCAGCAGATAGCTAATAAAACAAGCAGAGCAGTGTGCTCATTACACAGGAAAAAAATATTTAGGGCCACTTCACAGTTTACATGGGGGTAACAATGTATTATCTTTAATTAAGTGCATATATAAATAGAGAGGCACAATATAAAGTTACTTCTTCAAGTTCCTGAAAGACTCAGCTCCAGTAAAATATCTTTTCCCCCTCCCATTAGAATTAGGGAGGATATCAGACTTGGTACAGCAGTGAACTGAGAAGCATCAGGAAGGGCAGAAAAGGGAAAAGAAAAAATAACCTTACACGAGTGCTTCAGTTCCCTGAGGGTTCACAAACAGTCAAGGGATTTGTGTGCTCCTAACGGATTTGCATATGAAAATTGCCACTAAAGGGATTAATATTGCCCTTTTAAAAGCCATTTCACAGTATTAGTGGACACAGGTCCAGTCGTGGCTAATCCTGCTGGGAACAGCTGACCTGGTGGAACAAAACTGTCATGTCTTACATCAATGAGGTTTCTCAGGTACAATTTAAGACAGCATTTTGCAGGGCTCAGAAGCAGGAAAGCACCCCTTGTAGCAACTTTGTGTTGTGGGCTACACTTTGATAATATTTCCTAAATCATGTTAAGCTTTGAGTACCTAAGCCTGACACATCACCAAAGGCAGCTACCATTGGCATCTAAAAATGTATGATTGAGTTTTATCACGGGCTTCTTGGACTCCTAAGAATAATTTGATTGATACTCTCATATTATTTTGACTGAACTCTCTCCTGTGAGCTCAGAGGTCTAAGTTTGTGACTGTCACACCCTGTAATGTCAATATTCACACCTCCAGCCTCCCTGGTAACACACACCATTGTTCCTAGAGAAAAAACCTTTCAGGCTAACACTCTAGATCCCCATGTTTGCTGTACTACAGAACACCTACACAAAGCAAAATGAAACAACTCGTTTTCCTGTCTAAATACTGCTAAATGACACTGTAGCAAGCTAATTTTGCCTTAAGCTTATTAACACAAATTGAATTTGGTACTAATCAGATACCACGTTGGTATGCAACATGGAAATGTGTGATTTGCACTGACTGCTGTAAAACACAGTAATTGTATTTGTGCAAGACATGGATCTTGTAAAAGATCCCACAATTACTAGCAGTCATACATCAGCTGTAACTTATTGGGTAGTGCCTGAGCAATTTATCTGTTCTTGGCCCCAGGCCTACACTTTCAAATGATTGCATAAATTAGGGGCAGATGTCTCAGCTTTTGAATGTATCCTGTGCCTTCTCCTCTTTAACACATGTGCTGAAGGCTGAGATCTCTCCTGAAGTACAGCCCACAATACGTGGGGTTTGTCTTGTTATTGATATAAATTAAATTACAACCCTTTTTTTGCAAAGAGCAGCCCTTCCCTAGAGGACCAGAGCTACCCACTGCATTGTGATACATACACTTAATACACTGCATTTATAACATTTTTAATAGCAGTTAGTTACACACTCAGTTTCCAAGTATTCACAGCATCCCCACCACAAGGAAATGCAGCTCCATTACTCCCACGATTTTGACAACCAAGATTTATCTTCATCTCTGTCAATTGATGGAAACTCTTTAAGAGTTTATTCAAATGCTTCACTTCTATGCTGTCTCTATGTTCCCTTATTAGTTGATCACATACTAGTCACAACTGCACTGAATATCTATCCAGCTAAAACATTGATATATGTCAAGCTAATATCTCTTTCTCCTTTTATTTCCCCTCTTGCCCTGTAAAGACACTTTATTCTGGTGAGATATTAATTATGATTTTTCTTTCCCTGGACGTGGCTGCATTTGTCTTTTGTCTCTATTTATTGCTTCATAACAGCTCATGAAAAGACAGTCAATAACTCTCCACTCCCAGGAAATCTGAATGGATGACTTGCCAGAAAAGTAGAGAAATTAAAAAAGTGCATGGTGCTGGGGAGGAGGACAAGAGTATTAGGCCATGGTGATGCTAGATGACATTTTCCAAAGGGGCAAGGGGACATGGGGCAGGCTGTGAGGTTACCTACAGAGGAGAGAGGCAGGACTTCCCACCTCCCACTGTGTCTGGGGCTCAATTCCCTTTTCCAAATGTAAATCAAGTACTTCTGACCAGGGCAGCCCTGGCCATAACCCCAGATATAAGTGCATTAGAATGAAATGCAAAATATTAGGAGGATTAAAGGGCAAGAGAATACCAGAGGGATGCTGCAACACACTCCATTTGTAGGCAGTCCAGACCCACGTGGGACATGGTGGTTACAACTAGCAAGGACAAAGCCAAAATAAAGAAGACCACAATAAAAGGGTGACCACTGAAATGGAGAGGAGAAATGATAAAAATATTTCCAAGACTAAGTGGTGGAGAGGAGGTGGATTGCAAAATCATGTTCAGCCCCCCTTCAAACATATAACCAACAATGAAAATATGGAAAAGCCACCAAAATAAACCTGGTAAATTTATCTAAAAAATTAATTCCAAATAAATCCAATGCCCAGGTAGCTGTGGCTCTTGCCCAGTGTAAGGTACCATTGAATTCATGCATTTAGGAAAGGATTCCAATCAGGATCCCAAAGCTGAAGAGACCAGCAGAGTATTCTCAGGTATAAAAGCAAACCTTTTAAAGGTATAAATACAACACCCAGGTCTGGGGCACTGAGCTGTGCCTGTGATCAGGGCCAAGGAGGTGCCTTGCCTAGGGGGAAGGGGTTGGTGCAGCATGGCACACCTTTGACTTCCCCTAGAGAGCCACCTTCCCTCTGCTGCTCCCTGCAACCACCTCTCCTATTTCCATCCCCCCATTTCAACTGCTAGGTTTGGCCCAAAACCAGACATGCAGAGGTAGAGAAGCTGAATGATGAATATTTCAAAACCAACAAGTTCAACCCTCCAGAAAGATTCCCCTCAAGCCTGAGGAACCACTCTGGGTGGATTAACAGGATCACTCCTACTGGCTGTGCTGTGGCAGCTTTACCCTGTTAGGATTTTGGGACCCCCAGGCTAAGAGCAGATCCTCAAGCTGAGATGAGCAGTGTGTTTTCTTGAGGGGCTGTGTTTCAGTCAGATTCCCCTGAGCTGGAAACATGGTGCTGGGGAATTTCTGAGCTATTTGCACAGTGTCAGCCACAATCCAGCAGGAGATACTCTACTTCCATCCATCATTACCACACAATCAGACTGAGCTCTCCTGTTCCACTGAAAAGAACTTTTCCAGAGTGCTATTGATATTACACACTGAAGCCTAAATAGACAGACTTGTTAAGAGAGAACCCATCTTCCATGCCTGTGACAGAGGTGCTCACGGAAATACAATTAAATCTTTTCAAGACAGAGAAATGTGCTTTTTGCCAGGGAAGAAACTTCCCCAGCTTCTAACAGCAAATGACCAACCAAATTTAATATATCATTCTGCTCAATAACAGCTTTTTTCTGCAAAACATGGCAAATTCAATCTAGAAAAATATTAAAGTGTATTAAAATGTGCTTTTTTTGATCCCATAGCTTTATTCCATTTTGCCTACAATTGGTTGCATATGGAGTATGTCATTATAACTGTATTTTAAGGCTATTTTTTTCCAGAGGTGTTCAAAATACATAGGTGTCCGATTTTCATTCATTTTGAAGAGTAACTGAAGCTGTACTCAGGCAGACTGAAATGCTCAGACTGGGCTGGCTGCAGCTCCTCTCTCTTACTTCCTTCCAAAACCCTCTGTCTACAGGATGTAGTTAGGCTGCTCGGGATCAAGGTGGAGGGAGGTGCTCTTGATGGCATTACAGCATGTAATCCCCCTTATAAATTTAACAAACCTCCCTGAAATTCCACTCACCTTTATGATCATATAGTTGCTCCTAAGATTCTGCTCTCTAATACCTGGACATGTTTTTTTAACCTAAAACTCAGCTCACCCTTATCTAACTCTGCCCTTTTAGCCATCATCCTTCTTTTTGCTCTTTTGGCTTTATTCCTTCCCTACCAGCAATCTAATTTCCTTTCAGCCCTCTTTTACTGCACTTCAGTGATTTCAGCTCATGATCCTGAGGGCTCTGCACTGGCTGCCTTTGCAGCCAAGCTCCTTGCAGCTCACCTCATTCAAATCACGTTTTCTTACACTCATCCCACCTTTCTGTTACCATACAGTATCTGCTTCCACACCTTTCACCAGAAGAACATCCTCCTTCCTGCTGCATGACATGATTTACCTTAAAACAACATTTTAACATTCAATTTGATTCTAACTGAGCAAACACTCTGAGCACTTAGGCTGGGTATAGCACTACACACTGTACCCGGAGAGCCTGCAAGGGGATGCAACACTTAAATAAACTGTAGCAAGGCATCAAACTGACCTGCAAATCAGCACATCACTAAATGAACTCACCAAACCAGTCCCACTGTTGCCCTAATTTCAGCACAAATTATGCTGTTGGCGATGACAATAAGTTGCGAGGCGGTTTGATTTTCAATAGAAAACTGTGCTGAGGTGAAGGAGGGAAGTTCAGCCAAAAATGAAAAAATGCTGCCAGCAGTATCATTAACTCTCCAGGGAGGTGTGCAGACTGCAGGCTGGTGAAAGGCAGCGGTGCTGAGATGTCCTGATGCACCAAGGACAGGGAACAAACCCACCCTGTGCTAGTGTCATGCTTTAGGTGTAGACTTGACTGGCAGATAGCCTGACAAAAATTACTGATTCTGACAAAATCTGCACACCAAGCTGGGAGTAAGATCTTACAGACCAGTATAGACACGAATGGCAGTATATGTTCATGGTTAAGTGCATCCACAAATTTCCAGCATTGGTCTAGTCCTATGAGATGAGGGAGACAAACTCCTGGGGTTTTCTGAGGGAGGGGCTTCAGACACAAAGCTGGTTATTTAAAAGTAATGTTTATATTGAAAGTACTTGCTGCCCAAGATACAAGGGCTTCCTTATTAGCTTTGTACAAAGCTGAAAACAACCTGGTCCGCTCCACCAGCAAATGAAAAATCAAACCCAGATAAATCACCCCCTCTCAAGCACTGTTCCTTGATCCTGAGCAGGATTTTTCCTACAGCCTAAGTCAAATTGCACAGGCAGGACAGACCTCACATCTCTCTTTGGAACACTGATCAATATGAAAATCCTGATTAGTCTCTAAGTGGTTCCCCCCAGTGATGCTGTTTGCTGCTGGTAGGGTGTGCCAGGGGCAGCCCAGCACCTCCCCACGGGACACCTGACTGGGGAACACATTGGACTTGATCCAAATGAGCAGAACCCACAGCCTGGGAGCTGTGAGAGCCACAGTGCTGCTTTCCCACAGGGATTTGGGGCAGCAGGACCAGCACAAGTGCAGGGCACTGTTTGTGCCCAGGCAGGGATACCCTTGGCACCCCACAGCTATGTGGGCAGACAGGAGAAACCCATCTCAATTTCAGGCGGTCATTTTGGTCCAGGACTTCTCCTGGGCATCAGTTCTGCCCATGCTGAACAAATGTCTTGGACCACAGGTCAATTTGCAGCAGCATCTGCTGCCCTTTAGTGCCAGACACACATCTGCACCTTGACTGCCTCTGCAGCAAGGAAGGTCCAGAGGGTCTTCAGCATAAACAGCTTAAAATAACTATTGCCAGGGTCTTCAGAATAAACAGCTTAAAATAACTCTTGCCAGGCTGCTGGCATGTTTGGCTGCAAGCACCCCCACAGCTCCCCCACTCAATAAAAGATGTCCAAGGAAATAAGAAAATAACAGTATCAATACAGAGTATCACCTCCCGCGGCAAGTGCAGGGAGCTGGGGAACAGGGAAGGCATGTCTTTCAATATTTAACTTCTTCACTCTTTGTTCTCCATCTCAAGTTGAACAATACGTTAATTACCTGATGAAGCGCTGTAATTACTCTAACAGCTCTGCTCTTAGTTATAATTACTGCATCAACACTTTCTTTTTCATATGCTTCAATCTATACCTATTACATTGTCATGATGAAGACATATTAACATTATAATACCGTATAATTAGCTGATGAGCAATTAAATTATTCCACTGCTCTTGTTCCTCTTTGCCAAGAGGTTGCCTTCCAAGCACTATTGTCTTCTTTTTCTCTGGTCTGCTTCAGAGGTTGGGGTTTTTTTTTGCTCCATTTTAATAAAAGGACCTCGTATGCTTTATTCAAACAGATTTGATTTAAAATTCTGTGAGAGTGTGGTAGTTAAGGTCCTAGGAGGAGTTAATTTGTTTAAAATATTTCCAACTTCTCCTCCCTCAAGTTCAGACTGAGTTAGTTTTCCAAAAGCTAACAAGAATAGCAAAGTGTTAGAGAAATATTTGTGTAAAAAAATAAATGAATTATTAATTACTCCTTCAAAACACTTCCTAGCCATAGCACAAGATCTTGCTAATAGGGAGGAAATGGCTAAACACCTCAAAATAGTTTTTATCCTCACTCTTATTTATACCTCAGTTTAAAAAATCATAAGCATTTTTGCACTTTTTTCTTTAATACCTTAAAGGAAAGCATAGATAATAAGCACACTGTATTTGAGAAGTTTGACTCAATCTAGACAGCAGCACTGGGAAATTCTCACAGCATTTAGGAAATCTAACAAACACTGCACAATACACAATAATGTTGCGTAGACTTCAGCATTTATCTTGATTATTAGTCACTCTTGTAGGACTCATTTGCTTTGTCCCCTCACCTGACTTTTGTGGTTGGAAATTGTTCCTTTGATTTTCAATCAGTTCAAGCAACTCGTATTATTGCACAGCCTTTCCCCCTCTCTCTCCTGGCTAAAATCCTTTCAATGCAGTTGTGAGATGTCTCTCAATGCCCTGTGCTGGTGGGAATCCCAGACACCTCAGTTTTAGGTGCCACTGGGCTGACTGGTTTCCACTCTGGGGTAGTTACTTCCTTTCAGCCACACCCTCCTGTCGTGGCTGTTGCTCTTCAATCAACACTTGCTAATCAAAAAGCTGTTTTGATTTAGTAACACAGAAATATCAGCAAAGCAGCTCAGTACAAACAGAGCACAGCAGAGCCTGCTGGTGCCATCTGACCAGAAGTCTGTCCCAAAACAACACTGACTTTCTACATCCACCTCCCTGAATCCAGGGTTTTTTTCTCCATCTCTCTTAGCTCCACAAGTCCTTCATTTGAAGACAAAGGCAAGTGCTTAAAATCCAACCCATCACTTGCTATGTTGATTAAATTCCTCAGTTTCAGATCTACCCACTGAGTCTTTTCATTGCCATCTAGCACAGCAAAGCCAAATTTCTCAACTTCTGGCTCAAGTTGTTACTCAGTCAAAAATTCTCATTTCCTGTAGGCACCTGTCCTTGAAGTGCTCAGTGTTGTGCCTACCTTCATCTCTACCCAAGAAAACCTTGAAAGACCTGACTAAATTTGTCCCAGTGAGGATTACTAAAAATATATGGCATCTGAATAAACAGTGAGAGGATGGAAGGTTGGCATGGAGGAATTTGCTTTGACTCTTTGCTGAAGGCTCCCTGTCTCTGCAGCACCTGCACCCACCTCACTGCTAATAATGCCCTTGTTGGTGTTTGGCATCCATCCCCTGAAGCCTGCCTTAGTCCTGCCCCCCCAGCTCCTCACCCCCCAGTGCAGGGACAGATTTCCATGTGAGCAATCTGCTCCCAGGAAGGCTTGGAGTTCACCCACCTCCTGCCTGCATTAGTCCTAACACTTCTGGGTGGAGTGTGAGGCTCTGAAGGCTTTGTCAGATGGAAAAGCACCAGGAAAACCAGTGTTTATCCTCTTTCATGCTAGTGCTGCTTCCCACAGTGCTCAGGAGAGAGTTAATCCCAGACAGGGGGACAGACTGCTCAGCTCCTGCAGCTACTCAAAGCTGTGATCAGACCTGGATGTTTCTTTTCATTTACTGGCAACTCTCCTGCACTTAGAGTATTTTAAAATTACATAGATCAATGATGTGTTATTTGTTTTATCACCCTCTTATTTTCCATGAAAACTCCTATTTGTTTTCTACAAGGCTCTTTGGAGAGATACTGCGAAAGCACAAGACAGTGCTGGAAGACCACAAACTGCTGAAAAGAAGCACAAGCACATGGGGCTGATGCCTTCCCATCCTCTGGTCTGCCCCATGCCCCATCCCTGCACACACAGGTCACTGGTCCCAAAGAAGCCACAGGCTCGTGTTGCCATCTGGGAACCTGGAAGCTGCCTTGTGCATGAGCAAGGGAAAAGAGGAACATCACAGCAGCACTTTGTCTTTCTGGGTATCTCTATCTGCTGGAGAAAGTTGAACATCTTGGCAGCATGATGTTGTTTTGAGCCTTTTTTTGGCAGGGCTCTTCCCAAAAAAGCCATTTGGCAGATGTGGCACACAGAGCCAGCCAGCTTGTTTGCTCAGCCTTGATCCTTTACGCTTCCTCCAAGGACTTCACAGGACCAACAAATGTGCCTCAGCCAGCCAGGCTTTAGCACCACAATTTCACTCCTAGCAGAACTCCCAGAGAGACTGGCCTGGCACAGGGAGATGGCACAGGTAGATCTGAACATCAAGGCACCCAGTGCCTTCATGCAAAGGACTCCCCACTAGCTGCCTCCACAGGCATTATGGAAGGGTTTGGGTTGAAAGAAACCTTAAAGCTCATCTCATCCCACTCCCTGCCCTAGGCAGGGACACCTTTCACTAGACCAGGTTGCTCCAAGTCCCATCCAACCTGGCCTGGAACACTTCTAGGGATGGCAGCTCGGCTTTTGCAAGTTTTCCAATCTCCTCCTGCAGTGATCATTAACCCAGCAACACTGGATTCCTGCTCTCCCAAATGGTCTGGGAAAATGTGGCTTTTCTTACAGCATTGGCCAAATCCAGAAGAAGATTTAAGGGCACATCCCAGTGCCTACTGGGGTCACCACCCAGGGAGGAGGAGCTGAACTTTACACTTGATTTTTGGAAGAAGGGTCAGCACTGGGCTTTGCAGCAATGCAGGACTGATCTCCCTCCTCCACTCTCCAACACGCCTTTTTCAGCACTCACAGCTTTTCTGCTTTAAAAAACATCCCATCATTTTTACCCAAGCCATTTATTTCCCAGTGTTGTTTCAAACTGTTTGCACATGGCCCCTGGTATCTCAGCGGGTGAGCGCTTTACAAATAAAGTGATGAGGGGGGTTAAAAGAATGAGACTTGATAATTCTCACTAGGAGCAGCCAGATGTCTTATTGCCTTGGAAAGAATAAAAAAGGAGAAAACATATCATCCTCACGTGGGTTTAGATGTACACAGAACACTTTAAAAATGAAAGCAAAATGACATTGCAGATGCAAAAGCTGAAAAGCTTAATACAAGTGAGCTGAAAACCAAGTATGCAAAGAAATGATGGAACAAGTGTTTACTCATACTCTTCTTCGCTGGTACCCACACTCAGTAAGGTTTTGGTAGCCTCTCTTCAAGTAAACAGCTCCTGCATATTTTTTTGCTAAAACAAGATAGATTTTTCTAGTTCTTAATGGAAAACAGGGTTTGCACACCTTAGTAGCGTGGCTTACAGGAACAGGGCATGGGAAGGACAAATCCTGCCTTGGTGCACTTTCCTGATGCTCCTGCATCACTGTAAAAGCTGTTGAAAGCTTGCCTTTGCAAAGAAAAAGCAAAACAAAAAGCCACCAGCTGGATGACGCAGTGCTGCTCCTACAAAATAACACATGGCCATACTATGGTGCCTAAAATAAAATTATCAAGTAAGTCCAATCCAGAGCAGGAAGGGAGCTGCAGAGCCTGTCTCTCCCACTCTGTGGTGGGAGGAGGATAGGCACCCATGCAGGGGCTCTGGGCTCCAAGGAGGGAACCAGAGGGTCCTTTGTGTTTTGACACGATCCTCCAACACTGAACGGACCTGGAGCAGCAATAATTCTCCTCTTAAGATCACCTAATTCAGAATGATTTGATAAAACAAGCCAAATGGTTCAATAGCACCACTTACCACTTCCAACCCTCAGCTGAGCTGCCATTTGGGTTCACCACAGAATGCCTGATATTCTGGGGCTCTCAGACCCAGATCCTGTAGCCCCACTGGGTCTTGGGGCACTGGATGAAAAATGTCTCTCTCCAAAGGCCCCAGGGGCAAGTCAGAGCAGGCTGCAGAGCTGGCCATGACCCCTCCGTGCATCCCTAGGTGCTGGGGGAAATTACACTGCCATCTCCCATGGAAATCATGCTAAAGGCTTTGCAGAAAAAGATCTTTTCCTTCACAGGAACTGTGAAATTCCACAGGATTTCCACATCTGAGCGAGCAGGGTTTAGCTGTAAGGCATGGAAGGGGAAACAGCCATGCACAAATCTCAAGACTGTAAACATGATCGCCTTCTAAAAACCATCTGGAACCTAGAATTAAGCCTAAACCCAGTTCTGTCTCAGTATCAATAAATAAAATAGTAAAATAGTCCAGGTAGTGGACAAATTCAAACTTGTAGAGAAAGTAAAAAAGTGACTTTAGTATCTAAAGGTGCTCTTTTTCCTCTTTCTTCCCCACTCTCTTAATCAAGAAGAAAGACATTCACTGAGAACCTGAGTTAATGCTCCTTGAAGCCAATTTTCCACTGAATTTCACAAAGCTGTGGATTTTGCTCCTGGTGAACTTGGTGGTAGCTTCAAGGATGATCTCTTCAAACACACAGGTTGCAAGATTAAATGTGCCTCTGTATTTACTTAACCCTTTGACATAACACTTAGGAAAAATTTGGGTGCAGACTGTTGATACTCACAGAAGCACAGGGTCTTTGTTCCCTCTGAAATCATACTGAAGGCTGTGTTTGTGGGATGCCAACATCAAAAAACCAGCTGTTTAGCACATAAAACCTTGCACAGCATCAGTCAAGCTCAGCTAAACTATACTGACAGCAGATCGAGCCTTCAGCACCTAAAGGTATTTACTGAAATTCCAGAAACCATTCAGTTTGGACAGAATTTTTGTGCCCAGTATAGGGCAGAGGTTTTAATACATCCAAACAAAATCAGAATATACATTTTTTGTGGTTCTAGAAAGTATTTAGATTGTTTGGAGTTAATATCACTAGTTTTGGGACTGAGGTTGTTAGACACTCTATAAAATTAGGAAACAAATTAGGAAAAACAATTAGGAAAAAATCTTGTGATTCATACTTAAAGAATCCTGATTAAATAGCAAGCTTTTGGCTTTTTGTGAGATGCAATACCTGCACCTGCTCTGCTTTGCCTGCATTAGCTGGCAATTACACCAGATGTGAAAACTGGCAAAATGGAATGCATCCTTGTGCCAAATCTTCCTCCTTTTATGTTCTGGCTATGACTTCTTCCCTTAGCTGGAAGGACTGTAACTGCTAATTGGGTTTCTTGGTCATGTCACCATTTCTTTCACGTGGGCCATTGTCAACTATGAAAGTGCCATGGCAGACCCATTCCAAGATTAAATAAGTTACAGTTTTCAAGGATGACATGTACATATTCTTATGGTCTGTCCTGAGACAAAAAACCAGAAGTCATGTTGAAATGGCTTTTACCTCTTATTGTAAAGCTGCAACTGAGGAGTAAAGTAAGTTAAACTGCCAACAGCGTCTCTGTTGACTTCTTTGTGCACAATTCCTTCCAATAATCAACATGGGAAGTGGGAGGGATTCCTCACTCCTGCCATGCAAAGGGAATTTTTTTTCACAGCACATCGATATCTCTATAGTCCTATTGAGCAGAAATCTCATCATTTACAGAAAAAAAAACAGAAAAAAATCTGAACCATCTTGACAGTCACCTCCTGC
>VZTT01034370.1:52640-76661 GCA_013400855.1 Buphagus erythrorhynchus | reverse complement strand
GCCATGGCGGGCGGGATGGGCAGCGATGTGGGCTGTGGCAGGGCACACCTCCTGCGGTGGCAAACGAAATGTAACAGAACACTCCACAGCCTTAGCAGGAGGCATGAGGGTCAGGATATGGGGTGCTGGCTTAGTGAAAAAGCCTGAGGCAGTGGCAGCCGGGCCCCTCTGTAGCTGGTGCCTCACACAGCCAGGGAGACGCGCTTCGGACCAAGTTCTGTCCTTGGAATTCCAGGTTTTCCCCTGAGGCACCTGAGTAGATGGTGAGGGTCCCTTCCAGGCTGGGTGTGTTAATAAGGTCCCAGTGCAATGGCTGCTCTAAAGAGCGAAGGCTCACCCTCAGTAGTAGAAGCAATGGGATGACAAAAGCTCCATGGTGGCAACGAATCCTTTGGGCAGTGACCACAGATCGGCTGTGCCTCCATGCAAGGAGTGAGAGGAGCCCAGCCCCTCACCACCCGGCCAAAATCTCGTTGTGTCTTTGCCCTTCCAAAGAGAAAACCATGCAGGTAAGAGGGTAACCAGCTGCACCCTTCACACACCTTGACCATTATTTTGTCTCAAATACTGGTCGTTATGGTCTCTTAGCAACAGATGGGACAAAATTCCATGAAAGAAACAAGGAGAAATCCTAACCCCCAACAACGGGCTTCTTGAAATTAGGCAGCGTTTTATATCTTCCAAGCACAGCTACCACTGATTCTAAAGATACTGGCCCTGCAGCAAATGAGTCTTATGGGTTCCTGCTGTGCATCCTCTCCCTTTTCCCCAAAATTGGGAATGCATTGGCAGCCTTTTGTGCAAGGATCAAAATCCTCCTCACTGAAGAGGTACTGGGGTGTTCAGCACCCAGACTGCAGGGCTCAGATGTGCTGAAAACCCCCGTGTATTAATATCTGTGTCCCTGAGGGTCTCCATGCTGGAGTAGGCTGTGGCTATGAATGATGGGATAAATGCTCATCTTTCCTAAACTCCAGGGAGACTGGGATACCACTGGAGGGCTAATACATGTCTCTGCTGCTCAGGGGTCTGGCTATGAGCCAGAATAAAAATGGATTTGGGCATGTGCCCATTGTGCTGCTCACCAAGGTCACACTAGGGTTGTGGGAGTTGATGGGCTTGGGACCAGCCTCTGCATACTGGACTGGAATAGCTTGGTTACTCAGGTCTGGCTGCTCCCAGAAACTCTGGAGAATTGAGGACTGCTGAGGGCAAAACTGGGATTATGACCATAGGACTCGTGCTTGTCTTCCTCCATGTCCCAGCTTCATTTCCCTGTGTTCTTTGAATTCCCTGAATAAATGAAGCAGAGATCAGCAGCCTCAGTCAATGCACATCCCCTGGGTAAAGGGGGTTTTTTTGGGATAGTGTGGTTGGCAAATCCTCTAGTGCAATCTGTGCCTCTTGGCTGACACAGACACCCAGAGCTGTGCTTCCACAAGATTTATGGGGATTGGTCAGGAATTCTTCAGCATCAACATGTGAGTTTGTAGTTACCCTCCAAAAAAGGATTTTTAGAGAAACCTGTAAGTAGTGTTCTCTTCTCCAATCAGAAGTACTAATTCTACGTGAAAAATTTATTACCACAAGAAAAAAAATAGGTATTTGCAATGCCTTGTTCTCCTTGTGAGATCACCCTATAGATATGGTCCACTTAATTGCAGTACTTAATTGAGACAGGCACTTTTACTGGGACATCTCCCAGGGAGCCATTGTAGCCTAATGATTATCAATGCCAATGGTTGTTGCCTAATCAGGTCAGTGCTATAAATCCCTCTTAATAAGAATACATTCAGTGAGTATCAAGTGATTAAACAGTACTTTAAACAGGTGTTAAATAAGTGTGGGAGGCCATGTTTAAACACAGGGAAAATCAAAATAAAGTGGAAAGCAATAGGTGCGAATCTCAAAACTAAGAAGTGCTATTTTTGTCCTTTCTCTTCATTTAGTGCAGGGCTTTCTCTGATCACCCTCAAATCTCCTTGGAATTTTTCATCTATTCTAGTGGTATGAGGAGTCCTGTGAATGAAAGCTGGCCAAAGGCTCAGGGAATCAGCACTAACTCTCATTAGGTTTGCCACTCATATAGGGCTTGCCAAAGATCCTTAACTACTCTAGGAATTTCTGTATATGCTGGGATGGATTTTTTTTTGGGGGGGATGGGGAGGGGGCATATTTTTTAGTGATAGCTGATATAGCATAGCTGTAAAATAGTGATAGAGATTCTGCTGGGACAGCTGAATCCCTCTGTTGCTATTGATTTAACAGTCTAAGGATAATATAGAAAGCCTATAGTGTGCATGGACTGCCAAAACATTTGTGGGTCCTGTGCTCTGCTGCTGTCCTGAATACAAATGGCAGTTGTCCACCTTTGTCCCCCTCCCTGGCCACTGGCCAGAAAAACACCTCCATTTCCCATGGCACAACTTCCCCTGGAATGGGAATGTTTGCTGTGTCAGCATTCTGCTGTGCAGGCCGTGTCCCTCTCCATTTTTGATCTGATTATGTGCCCTACAGTCCCTATTGATTGATAAGAAAATCCAGTTGTGACTTATTTGATGAGCACGCAGTGCTGAATTAATTTTGGGAGAGGAGCTTAATCAGCTCTCTGTAAAGATCCAGAAGTGGGCATTTTCTAACAGAAAACTGCTTTTCAGTATCTGATAGAAATCTTACTGGCATCCAAGTGAAGCCTTTGGAGTGTGGGAGCCTGGAGGCTGCGAGTCCATCCCACTGGTGCCATGTGAAACGCATACAAGTGCCTCGTGCATCCAAAGCAGCTGCTCACAGCTGCCTTTTCCTCATCTTGGTTTTCTAAGAAACAGGTCTCTCTTCTGAGCACTTCCATGGCCCTGATTGCTCTAACATTTTGTTTGCAGACTTCGAGGTTTTCACAGCTGTTTTCCTAGCAACCGTGTGCTTGTGAGAGGAGTCATTTCGTGTTCGTTCACTTGCAGTGCAGGGAGAGTCTTTGGAACCATTGCTGCAGGTTGAAAGGCAACTATGTTGTTATTTTTATTTTGACATCCCAGTGCAAGGAGGTACCAACTCTGTTCTCTTGATGCATTTCCTATTTATTAATCAGCATCTGGAGCTCTGGTCCTTTGAAAGTTTATTTTACCTTTGAGACTGGTTTTGTTTTCTGCTTGGCCTTCAATAATGTAGAAAATCAGAAAATGTTAATCTTGTACTCCAGGACAAGTTTTATGCATTGAATCACTTCACTGCACTAGAATAACCTTTCTTAAATTCACAAAAGTGTCATTTGAAACCTGATGTAAGGTTTGGCAATCTTTTTTTAATTACACTATAGCTCCTATTGATGTTTATAAAAATAAACTGCAAAAACAGCACCCTTCCCTCCTCATGCCATACACTCATTTAATGGATCACTAGGAGTTTGAGATACAAATAGCCCTGTATTTTGTTACACAGCAAGCTTGATGTTCAAAGATATTTTGGAGCTCACAGCAAGCATGGCTGGCATTACAGCAGCTACTTGATTTTTGCAGTGCTTCTCCAGCTTTGCAATACACAGCCACCAGATGCAAAGGGACAGGTTGTAATAAATCTTTAATTACAGCCATATTTAATATTGCAGAGCTAAAAACTTCAATAGAAATGCTAGAGTTGTTACTGACACGTATTTACAGCATCAAGGTATGTTCTGGAACTGGGTGAATTTCCATTCTGGCACAAAATGGAAATCTCTGTTTAGAGTGTTCTAGTGAATTATGAGATATGCAGCTTCTTTTGATTTTTTTTTTTTTTCCCCCCAAATTTTCCATGTTGATGAAGTTCCAAACAAGCATAGAATTTAGCCCTTATTCTGTAAAGACAAACCCGCAAACTCATAAACAACAAAGCAAAGTTTGGAATGGAAGAAACTACTATTATCATTTTCATCCTGTTAAAGCAAGTCTGAAACATAGTGCAAGTTAGTGGTCTGGTGATGGTTTCAGGGATTTAGCAACTACAGAAAATTAGTGTTAATCTGAATTTTAGTCTAGGAGTGGAAGACCTGTCACATCCATTGATTATGAGGTGCCCACTGAGGGGCTGTGTGATGGGAGAGGTGAGGATGTGGGAAAGACACCACAAACCTCCCTGAACTCTGCT
Source organism: Buphagus erythrorhynchus (assembly GCA_013400855.1). NCBI lineage: Eukaryota > Metazoa > Chordata > Aves > Passeriformes > Sturnidae > Buphagus > Buphagus erythrorhynchus. Next base: position 72,542 of record VZTT01034370.1, on the reverse strand, counting down.
GTTAGTCACACAAGCCACAAAATAATGTCCTGAAATATGCAAAAAGGTCAGTGAGATAATGGAAGGATTTTGCTACCTGAGCACCAGAGGCTGTGCTTTATTAAAAAGGAAATAGGGAGGGATGGGAGTGCAGCTTGCCTTGGTTCCCTTCCAGAGTTGGAGCACATGTGAAATAGAGGAGAGAGCAATGCCAGCAACTGGGAGAAGAGTGACTGGGGATGTGGGACTGGGAGCAGAACAGCAGTGAAGGAGCTAACTGGAAATGTTAACACAGTGGGTATTGACATAGCTGAAAGATGAGGTTGAGTCAGCAAACTCAGCAGAGAGGCAGAGAATTGGCAGAAATGTAAATTAATATCAGATTCTCCTTAACAGATGTTAGAGTAGCTCACTGCCACACATCCAATTCTTTGTAAAATTTGGCCACTTCCTGTCTTGCCCAAATGGGAACTAACTGAGCCCTTTTTGAAATTTTGGTCCCAATGATGAGTTGAATACTTTTGAAGTAGTGGATGGGATCAAAATGCTGTAATTTATTCAGACTCTGAATTCTTTCCTTGGCAGCAGCCATCCTTTGGGGCATGGCTCACTTGCTTTATTCCCCCCTATCCTGCTGTGGTCCCCTGCCTTTCTGTATTAATGCTTGTTCCTGGTTTGTAACCTTTAAGGGCTGCTTTGGGCTATTATTTGGTTCCCATCTTAGAGGATCTATGCTGTCTGGTTAATCCAAATCTAAAAACCTCCCTTTTTTTCCCCTTGACCTTTCCTATTTATTTTGGTTTTTTTTTTTTTTTTTCTCCCCGTGTAAAGAATCCAAGAGATCTGATCACACTGGTCCCCCCACAGCAACGTTCTGTTTCTAGAGCAGGAGATGGGTGATTGAAGACAAAACCAAATAAATCAAACAAAACAAGAACAAATCCTCTGCTCCCAAACCTTGCAGATTTTCAGAGCTGTATGTCTCAGGACCATGTAGATAAGAGAGGAAGGGCACTTTTTATTAAAGGAAGGAAATCAGCTGTTTGGATGACTAAAATAATGCCAAAGAAAGCAGATGAAAGGGTTGACAGAAGAAAGAAAGAGTAGGTGCCATTGACGTGGAGGAGTAACAAATCCTGGGAATAGGAGGCTGGAGGAAACAAACACAGAACGTGAGGAAAATGGAGAAAAGATAATTATCCCTCGAGCCTGATGAACCTTCCAGTCTGTCAGCTGCCTTCCAGAAAATCCAGAAGGATTTTGGTACCCAAATTTAAGGCTGGATTTTCAGCATTACTGCCCTGGCATCCCAGGTTTGCCCCCATGGCAGCTCCTCTGGATGGCTCAGCAGCAGTGGCTGGACATGAAACAACTTCAGACCAAGTTGTGTCCTCATCTACAGCTCCCCCCAGCCCCAGGCTGCTGCTCATGTCAGGTGAGGCAAGAGAAGGTAGGATTTACACACTGTAGCTGTTAGTGTGTCACACCAGCACCAAAATCAACATTTTTCAGAAGACCTTGGTCTGCTAATGGGGGACACACTTTATGAAAATAATCTTAAAATTAGAGCTGACCTGTTTGAAAGTAGCTGGTCAGGATGTTGTTGAATTGGTGTAATTTGAAGACTGGTCTGAGCAGGTTAGTTTCATGGGCATCTTCTCACAGTGATGTTTATTGCAAACAGTGTTCTTTGTAGGCTCAGTGTTCCAAGCTGTGTGTGTATTTATGTACCAGGCTTTTGTCTGTAGCTCCTTGGACGTATTTTGACATTTTTCTGTTCCAGTGACAATGTGGAGACCTGTGTTTGCTTTGTTCTCAGCTGGTGCTTCCTGGTCAACAGAAATAAAAAGCTGGTTGTGTTAACAGCTGACAAGGTAAAATCTGTGGTACAGGGCCAACAAGCTGGGTGTTCTCTCCTGCAAGGGGGGCTCCATCAAATGCTGGCTTCAGTTTTCTCAGCTCAATCTCTTCCTGTTCTTTCAGGGAGAAGTTGTTGACTTGCACTTACCGGTTTAATAGCCTTTGACAGGGGAGTTGTTGCTCTTTTTTCTTGCCAGGATGGCTTTTTGCATGTGCTTCATAAACCAAAAGATGGAGATGCAGTGAATTCCTCAGGAGTGTCTGTGTCACAGGAGGGGAGGCTCAAGGCAGAGCACAGCCAAAGCCTGGTCTTCCTGCTGGCAATGTATCTTTTGCAGGGGCTGTAGGAAGGTGTAACAAAAGAGAAAACAGGTCTCTGGGTTAGAGGTGAGAATTGAAAGGAGCAGGAGGACTCACTGCTGGAGCTGGTGGCCACAACCCACTTCCATAAGGTGCGGGTTCATCTTTGCTGTACTTCAGTCTGGAGTAGAGAAGATCTGAACATTGTGTTCAATAGAACCCTGTTCTTCCTACACTGGAAACAATTCCCTTTAATGGGGTAAACAGCAAATACAAGTCAGTTGTCTCTTTGGTGCATGCTTAATGCTGTGCCTTCCAGAGAGCCTTTCCATACTTATGATAGCAGGTATAACTTACTCTTAGCCATGGAAACCCAGAATTGGGAGGCTGATGTCACCATCTCTGCTCTTCTTTCTGTATTCAGTTTCCTGCTTTCTCAGATCTGTTTCCAACCTGTCTGTCTCCAAATACTTCTTCCTAAAATAATTCTTTGTGAAGTGACAGGCACACAGGGACCTGAAAAAGAAAGTAAGCTGAGGATGACTGAAGGTGCTGATGAAAGGCAATCAGCTGGAGAGAGCAAAGCATCAGATGTGATCTGTCTGGCATGTGCCTAATTATCCTGTGCCTTGAGGCATGCAGCAGGGCAAGAGCCAGGAAGTTCACTGAGCAAGTTCACTTCATTTCCCTGTGCTGCTTTTCACACGTAGGAAAAAAAAGTGAAAAAATAAAGTTCCTTAGGATAAGCAGCAGGACCATAAGAGGCGGTGTAGAAAGGAAGAAGGCTTGACTGGTGAAGTGAAGCATATAATGAGGTAATTAGAACTGTAAAAGTTGACAAAGCACTAGACCAAGATGAATTGCATACCCCAAGTGCTCAGGAGATGGGCAATGAGCTAGAGCAGCCTCCCTGAACGATCTTCCACAAGCAACCCTCAGTACTGTTTTTGTTGTTTTGAAGTGTAGAGCTTCCATAGGGCTGGAGGGGGTTTGGCATCATGCACACAGTTTGAGGAAAACAAGGAGGAGTAAAAATAATGTAGATGGCTTTGCTAACAGTGAGGAAGACTAGGGAGAGAGGACATTGCTTCAAGCTGGTGGTGAAATTTATTTGCTGGAAGTGGTAGGGCTGCTGTTGAAGTAGCTATAAAGTCAACATTTAAGTAAAAAATATTTTCATTCCCAGTCTATATCCACTTGGCAGCAATTAAATGAGCATCCCTGTAATCTGTGTCCTTCTGAGGAAGGGTCTGTTCTGCAGTGTTTGTGTTGGACCCAGCCAAAGACAGCACTGATCCAAATAAAAACAGCTCTGTCCATCCTTGCAGCTTTTCATGACATGCTTTTGCTCTGATGCAGCCTTCCCTTCCTCCCATCACCTGGCCATTATTTAGTATAAAAACAAGAAAAGCTCTAAAACTGGTAANTAGACAAAGCACTAGACCAAGATGAATTGCATACCCCAAGTGCTCAGGAGATGGGCAATGAGCTAGAGCAGCCTCCCTGAACGATCTTCCACAAGCAACCCTCAGTACTGTTTTTGTTGTTTTGAAGTGTAGAGCTTCCATAGGGCTGGAGGGGGTTTGGCATCATGCACACAGTTTGAGGAAAACAAGGAGGAGTAAAAATAATGTAGATGGCTTTGCTAACAGTGAGGAAGACTAGGGAGAGAGGACATTGCTTCAAGCTGGTGGTGAAATTTATTTGCTGGAAGTGGTAGGGCTGCTGTTGAAGTAGCTATAAAGTCAACATTTAAGTAAAAAATATTTTCATTCCCAGTCTATATCCACTTGGCAGCAATTAAATGAGCATCCCTGTAATCTGTGTCCTTCTGAGGAGGGGTCTGTCCTGCAGTGTTTGTGTTGGACCCAGCCAAAGACAGCACTGATCCAAATAAAAACAACCCTGTCCATCCTTGCAGCTTTTCATGACATGCTTTTGCTCTGATGCAGCCTTCCCTTCCTCCCATCACCTGGCCATTATTTAGTATAAAAACAAGAAAAGCTCTAAAACTGGTAAAGATTTATCTATTGGGATGCTGCCACTTGCTACCCTTGAGGACAACAAGAGAACACAGAAATCTGTTGTAGCCAGAATCCCAGTTTGTGTACCTGTTAAAATGCATGATTTGCAGAACTTGTGTGGAGGATAAGTGTTGTTTCCTTTGTTTTTCCTTCTTGTAAATGAGTGCCTGAAACGAATCAGGTATTTCTGCTTGTAAAAAGAGGCAGTTTCTTTAGCTTTTCTTTTTAAATACTGTATTTTAGTTTCTTGACATTGTTAAAATGAGCAGGGCTTTCTGTGACACTGGAAGGCTGCACTGCCCTGGAGTTCTCTGCACATATCCCATGCATGCACATGAGTTCTGTCAGTACCTGCTGAGGTTTTTTTGAATTTTACATGATTAATTTAGTTTGAAGATAACACTGAAAAAACTGTAGAGTAAGGGAAATATGCAGCTATTTCCTACTAACATAAGGCATTTTGGTATGAAAATGCCCTCACTGGTTGTGTATTCTTTTCTGACCTGATTTTACTGATTTTTGGTGTGCTAAATTTGTCCTAGGACTCCTGAACACAGCAGATACTTCTGTGAGGCAGAAGGAGCGGAGGGTTTTGTGTTCTGATGTTACAAAAACTGATTCAGGTTCATTAAGATGAATGGAAAGCCTGCCATTGATTTCAGTGGAGTTGAATCAGGCTCATATCCTCAATCTAATGAAAAACATTATCCACATGACTCTCATTAACTCTGTTTGCAAAACAGACAGCAAGATGTGACTCTGGGTTTCTTCTGAGACATACCACAATGATGATGATGATGTTGATTATCCTGTAGAACGGACAGAACTTGTGTTTAGAAGAGAATCACTGCCTGGATTTTGCCTGAATTTGTCCCCATTGCACCTGCTTTGTGCTCAGGCTTTTTTCATGTACTGAAGATGATCTCTGGGAGGGCTGCTCTGGAAAATCTGTGAAAATACAGATGTTGAGCTGCTGCTGGAGACACATGGCTTTGGAGGGTCAGCACATCTCCCTGACTCTGCTGGAGTTGTGAAAAGGCAAATGAATCACTTGTCAGAATTTATTTTTAAGGTTTTCTTATCAAAAGAGTGACCAATGTGTTCACTTTTTGGGAAAGCTGCTGCAATACTTCATTGTGATGTTTGGTTGGCAGTAGGAAATCTCATTTCCTTGTACTTTTTTTTAACCTTGAAAACTAATTTACAAATTGTGGCTTGCAACAGGAGGGCAAAATGCCAAGGCATAATTGACTGACACAAAAGAAATTAAGTTTGGGCAGGCAGTATAAGAACCTGATCCTGTTGAAATCAGTGGTGTAATTCCTGTTGTTGTTATTTTTACCTTTGGTTTCACTGATTCCTTCAGATGTTCATAGATCCTCTGAAGCTTAAACCTCATTATATTTGACATTTTGTTAAAAGTTCCAATTTCTGCAGTCCCATCATGACATAACAGATGTTTTCACTTGTTTTGAGGGAGGAATTTTCTTGCTCTGGTAGGTGAAAATTTTAAAATAGTGTAAAAAATGGATCAAGAACATGTAAAAAAGCCTAAATGCATGATTTAAACAATCTTTTAACATAAGCTTGTTTACATATTTTGTTGTCCATTTGGATCACTGGACACAACTGTAAAATACAAGGTGTCATGCACATGATGTGTCTGTCATGTGCATGCATGTGCCCTGAATGTGTGTTTTTTGATGATGTGGAGAATTCCCAAACCAGCATTATTTATTCAGGTAATCTAAATGATATTCTGGAAAATTTAGGTGTGACTTGCCAGCTTTAAATACCGAACTTCAATTCAAACAATATTTAATATCTTTTGAAGATGGCAGAATCTGTCAACACTGTAGGTCTGCAGACACACACACATGCAAAAGCCTTGCTGTTCTTTTTTTGTTGTTGTTGTTTTTGATGGATCTCTTAAGTATCACAGCAACTCTCAATTTATTTCTGCAAAGGGAGGAGATATATTGGCTGCACATCCCCATTTATTTTGAAGTGGTTGCCAAATGTTCTCTTTAAAGGTGGGACATTTCAAGGAATTTTATGCTTGTTTGGTTTTTTAATGTTTATTTCCTCTGGGGCTATTGTTTGTTTGACTTTGGGTCTTCTGGTGTGTGTGTAAGGAGGAGTAGGTTTAGAGGAGTGGAGGGGGGTTGTTTATTTTTCTCTTTTACTGCAAAAAGAAATAACTTCCTCTTCTCCCTTGTGGCTAAACAAGCCATCAAAGTCTAGGAGGAGTTGAAGCTAATGGTCCTTGATGTGCACCATTGGTTTAAACAAACCAAAAGTATGTTTCCATATATATTTTTAAACACATGTGTGATTTAAAATTGTCCCCCAAATAATTTTGGCTTGCCTGGTTGTGGGAGGACAAACATAATTTCCTTTTTTCTTAGATTCCAAGTGCAGACACGTTCTGTTGCTTGCTGTGGGTTATTAAAGACAAATTTTGTGAGTCAAGACATTATTTCTGCAAGATAGCAACTGGAAGGAAGTGAGCTTCTTTAGAGAGGCAGAAAGGAGAAGACAGGGTTAATTTTCTTCTTCAGCCAGCACTAAAAGTGAATGTCTCAATATCTTTATTGTTAAATGTCTGCTTTTGCCTTGCCCTACCCGTTTTCCAAGTGAATGTTCTGAAATCAGCTGCATTTTCTTCTTGTTCCAAACTCCCTCCAAAATAGAAGCTATGGGAGAAGGGCAGGTTTGGTCTTCCAAAATATATTTTCTGTCTCTTCTCCCATGTGCTGGTCAGTCAAAAGCTGTGCTTTGCTACACCTTATTGTGTAATCATGACATTTGAATAAACCCCAGGCACTTCATTATGGCCAGAGCAACCATCCCGAGCCTGAAATCACAGCATGGTTGGGATTGCACGAGGAAGGGGATGTTTGCAGGAAGGGTTGTTTGTGAAATCCTACCTTGCACAGATGATTCCAGCCCAGGCTCCACACGGCCAAAATTGCTGGCAGAGAACTTTTACTGTGATGTATGGAGTGATGATGTGAGGGCTCCTAGTAAATTTGTTTAGCTGCTATGTTTTCACCTGCACTTGGATGGCCAAACTTCCAGTCCTGTGAAGTGTGTGAATTATGCAGAACCTTCCCTTAAACCCTGCAGGCAGCAGCTGGATCCAGCAGCCAGTGCTCAGTGGGGACAGAGGATGTGAGTGAGCAGGAATAGCTCAGGGAAGAAGAAGAGTTCCCATGCTAGCAAGTCAAGCTGATGCCACAGGCAGCACTGGGAAATGTGTGTTTGTCTCCTGGCTTTCCCTTTGTGTTGTCAAGGTGACTTTTACAAGAGGTCGCGAGGTTACTTTTGTAAATGCACAAAAAACTTGGAGTAGACAAGTGGTGAGTTGGCAGGGTTAGGAGATGGTGAGCCTGAAGAGGGGATGTCAAGACAGAGGAGTCTTTGGAGGAATAAGAGGAAAGGATGGAGGAGAGAAAATCAAATATGAGCAGTTGTGGCAGTATGGGCAGCATCTCAGGGATGCTGTTAGTCAGGAGGCAGAGCTGGCAGGGCTCCTGGAGCTGGATAGGGAATTTAGCCTTTTTGACTCTTAGCATTTTCTCACTATTTCTGCAACAAGCCTAGAAGTATTTTACCTTTTATTGGTGTCTTGTTTTTTGTTGTTGTGTTTTTTTTTTTTTTTAGCAAATATTTATCTGCAAACAGCAAAAATTAAATGAAAGGAAATGATGGGATCTGTTGGCTCAGCATGCCAACAAGAGCCTGCTCAAATGCTTGTCACCCTGGATTTGTGAACTTGTAATTTCTCCCATTGGAGTGGGGCTGAGCTCATCAGGTTCTGTTGCCTGTGGAGGCAGGGACAGGGGCTGGTGGGTGCTCTCAGCCGAGCTCCAAGCAGAACTGGCAGCCTGTGGGTGTGCAGCCACTCCTTTCCCAGCCTGGAGTAGGTGTCTTGCAGCCTGGTTTGGTGGGAACATCAACCTGGTTCTGCCGTGGCTGCAGGAGCTGCTCAGATGTGGCATCAGACAGACACACGTGAGCAGAGGAGAACAATTCCTTCCATCACTTGTTCAGCTTAGGAGAAGCAGAAGTGGCACAGAGTTTGTTGAGGGATCACTGCTCAAGTCCATTCTTGTGCTTGCTGAGGGATGTTTTTTTCTTCCAGTTTTCCTTCCCATAATCCCTTCATGAACAGTGCATGAGACACTGAACTCTGCTGCCACTTGATTATGGTCAAGTTATTTGTATTGGTGTGTCAGTCTGCACTGGTTTTGCTCAAGGATTGTAAATCAGGTACGGGCAATGCCTGATCCCTCATCTTTCATGGGGATGTGCAAAGAAAGGTGTTGAGAAGGTTTAGAAGTTATCTTTTGGTTTTTTGTTAGAGTTGCACTTCAGAACAGAATGCACACTGTTGTACTATATTTAGCACAGAGCCAAATTATATTGCTGTAGCTTTTTTTGGCCTGCCATTGTTCATTTACACTAATTTGGCTGGCTTAGAAAGGTGTTGGAAGTGCAGTTTTGTCAAAGCTCCTCTGTCCTCCGAGAGTCCTGACAGGATAGGCAATTCAGACAAGCTCATGTCTCAGAGGAATCCTCCATTAGCTAATCCTCCATTAGCACTGCTAGTGCTTATACCATTTATTCCAGGGGGAATTGAGCAACTCCCACACTCGGTGCATTTGCAAATTCCAGCCTGCAGCTTCCTCTTATCACTCACTAGAAGATGCTCACGTAAAGAAGTGTGAAAGCAAGGGAAGAGGGGCATCAAGATGTGGTTACTTCCAAAGAGCCCTGAAAGCAAATACAGAGTGTATTTTCTGTCATATATTTGATATTGAAACTCCTGGTGGCTCCTCCCTGCCTCACTTCTTTTCCATAGAAAATATCTTGGCTGTCCCAGGAGCAGAAGAGAGAAGCTTGGATGTAGCTGAATACTAAACTGGTACCTGCCTGATCTGCCCTCAGCTATTCAGAGGGAAAGTTCAGGACCTCTGGCCATTAGATGATTTTGTCACAGGACAAATTTAATCAGATTACAGTAAGTTTATTGCCTTCTTGAAATATCATATCAAAAATTTGTCAGCTGAAAGAAAGTCCATAATCTGCTCAATTGAACTGAATCAAGTGGAGTTTAACTTTTGAATTGTAACTTTTGGAGGCGGTAGGTCCATGCTTACACCAGGTCCTGTCCCCCAGCCTGTCACCATGGTATGGAATGTGGGATTTTTATTTAAAGCATGGGGTCTAGAGGACTCCAGTTATGTTGTGGGTTTTGCCCCTGACAGGATCTGTGTTGTGGGGTGGTAGAAGTGGAGTTTTGCAGTGCAGGTCCAGGCAGCTGCTGGTCACTACAGATCAGAAAAACAAAGGGTGTTGAATTACTGAAGGAGACATGGACAAAGAGGGGTTTTGGTAGAGGGTTTTTAGTGCTAGCTTACCATATACTTTCTGTTTAGAGAGATGCATTGCAAAGTGCTGTTAGCAATGTAATTTCATACTGGTATTATTTTCCTCCTGCGTTTTCCATCCGCATCACTTACTAAATGCATTTTGAATAATTATATGGCAGAGTCCTATCTGGACTTGACAATTAGGCAGAGACACTGCAGCAGAAACACACACACAGAAGCATAATTGTAAATAATGGGTATTGACTGGATCTGCCAAAAGTTGCAATAAAAAAGCCTTGCCTTAGGTCAATTGTTCCTGGCATATGGATGGAAAAAGGAATCCAGCAGTATGTGTTATAACATGAGCTGCTGTACATCAACATTTGCTGGCCACCCTTTTTTTTCTCTCCTTGTTTTTTGACTTCTCATGGAGCTCATATCTATCACAAAGGTAGATACAAGCTTTTGAAAACATTCAGCACTTCTACTGCTTGCTTGTATTGGTTTGGCTTTTCTGTTTTATTTTTTTTTTAAATGAAGAGTGATGTAATGGAGATAACCAAGATGACACTTGCTGGTCATCCTTCTCCTGAAAATCAGAGCTTTGTTGTGACTTTTGTTGGTCAGGACTTGTGTGTATCACCCAGAAGGTTACACCTGAACAGGAAGGAGCCCTCCACCATGGATCTGTGGAGTTCTGCAGGGCAGGGGCACTTTCCCCTTCTCATCCATAACTCTGTGTGGTCCCACAGCCAGTCCTTTTCCATGACAGCTGCATCCCAAAGACCTGACTGCTCATAGCTGCTTGCTTGGGCTGAATTACCCTGTGGAATCAGAAATCTTCAAATGAGGAGCTATCCTGTAATTTCAGCTGGGAATTGGCCTTTGGCTTCTGCTCAGACTCTTGACATAGTCAAAGGATAACAAAACTCACAGGAGTCTTGCTGGCTGTGCAGCCTGAGCTGTGGATTAAGGCTATCATGAACTACAGAAGGTTTTGCAATTGTTTATGCCAATCCTTGGAGAATAAGTGTGAAATTAAGATCGTGGTCTGATTTGTATTTATAATTCCTGTGATGTGCTCCTGTGATGCTGCAGAGCCAATTATAGATAACTATAAATATGCCATTGGGAGTCTTTTAAACATTTATTTTAGCACTTTTGAGGAAGCCAGTACTAAGTTTAATAGGCTGTGGTGAATTATTGACTGAACAAATTGTAACCATGGACTAGAGTATGGTGTTGACATTAGAGATTGTACAGTTGTCTTTAGGAGTCATTACAGGATTTAATTTGGGGCATGCTGAACTTTGAGATTGACACTGGTGGGATATTGACTCCATAATGTGAGAGACATGTTAACCTGCATGCATAGCAGACCACTGTTAACATGTCTAACATAAAAGCCATAGAGATGACATCATAAAACGAAATCAGATTTTTTCCTATCTCTTTATGCTGAAGGAGCTGTACATGCAGATGTAGGAAGGTCTGTGGTTAGTGACAGTTACTGCTGTAGAAATGCATCCATTTTCCTATCAGGTATCAGAAGCAAGTTTTGAGTTGTTTTATTTCTCCTTTTTAAATAACCTAAAGCATTCTGGAAACTAATTTTGAGCTTGAAAGACAAGAGAAGCAAGGACTTGCTCCATGCACATCTGAAGGGAGAAGTGATGATTGTGCACAGGGCATGTTTTATTACCAAGTGGGGATTGGTTCCTGGACTTGTAGAGCAGCAAAAGGCGTGGGATGTGTTTGTTTCCCTGTGCTCTGAGCCTTCCCAAAGGCTCGTGGCACTGCGGGGAGTCCCAGCAGGAATGAACCACGGAGCCAAGTGCCGGCACTCGGCGTGTGCGGCCAACAGCATCCACACTTCCCGTATGCACACAGCGGGCTTTTGGACGGGATAGCTCAGGAGGAATCCCTGCATCCGGTCCTGAAGGGAAACCCGCTCTGCAGCAGCGGCCAGAGGCACAAACACGCTGAGGCAGTCCTGAGCAGCGTTTGTGTATTCCAGGGAAGCTTCAGGAGGGTTTATGTAGCCAAAGTAAATGTTAAATCTCTGGCTATTTCCAAAGTTTCCTTATAAATCCATTTTGGAAATGGTTTTTCGTGTTTCTTCATAGTGTCTGGTGTTTAGCTTGCCTTGGATTCTGATGGAGCATGAAACTCCTTCAGAAAACAAATCAGATAGTACTGGACAGTGAGATCTATTCCCTACATTGCTGATGTCTCCTTGGGGTTTATTGCTGGGGGAAAAGATAATGTGCAGATTCCTGTCCCTGTGTGGCAAGTGCAGAAGAAACAAATGTCTCCAATATTTCTGAAGTGAACAGAGTTGATATGCCCAGCCTGCTTCTTCAATTACGAATTTTGGAGGGGGAGAGACTATGTGCCATCAATGGAATAGTAATAGTACGTTATTTAGGCTTCTCCCTGATAATGGACCATTCAAACTCTTCTGAGAATCAGAGGTGAGCAATTATAAGGAGGATGATGAAATGTATCTACATTTCATATCTATATCCAGAGCAATAAAAGTCAAGATCAGTTGATTTATTTGGTGGAGGTTGGATGTGCTGCTCAAATATTGATAGGATCTTCCTGAAGCACAAATGACTCTGTTAAACTCATAACAAAAGCTATACAAAATAGTGCAAGAAGTATTAAAATACCATTTCTACTGGTGCTTTCCCAATGCCTGAATGATCTGTATTCCTCCTTCAGGGCTCTAATGACAGTGACACACATGATTGTGGCTGCTGAGCTCTCCCATCTTGGACACGTACTTGTTCAAGAAATTAATCTCGTGTTTAATCTGGTTTGAGACTCTATCTTAATTTATTTTGCCACTGCAATAATTGGCTAAGGTTTGTTTATCCATAAGGGTAATTTCAAGTTTAATATAAAACCCCATCTCCATCTTTTTAATTGGTCATGTTATTCTGTTCTCCTTTAATTGAAGTGGTAAACAATCCTTTTGAAAGGTTGAGGCTACTGAGGGAGACTAAGCCTCTGCCAGCCTAAATAAAAACATATTTTAAAGAACAGATATACACTGTTAGTATTTAAGAGACCTTTTTGTACAGAAAAAGGTAAATTTCGAACTGGACTGTCAGTAAAGCCAAATTTTCAGAGAAATTGAAGCTGTTTCTGCAATTTTTTTAATGAATGGAAAATTGTATTTGCTGTGGGAAAGGAAGCGATAATGTTATTACATTGTCATATACCCACATTTCCAAAACCGTTGATATACAGATTAGTGTTTTGAATCAGGTTTGGAAGATCCTGAAGATAATCCAGACTAAAAAAGAAATATAAAATAATACATCATCTGTCTGAGGGGGGATTTTTTTTTTGTTACAGAAGGAGCAAATTTTTTAACAGGAATATATGTAAAAGTGTGGAAGGGAAGAAAGTCACAAATCCATGTGTTTATTTGCTTGTTTTTGAGAGAATTGCAGAGTTTCTGCCCGTTTTTTGTTTACCCATTATTAAGTAGAACATGTTCATTGTGGTCACTCTTAATCCTTCTATGAGATGCTTTGTGGATTTTCATATAAAACATCCTGCAAAAAATAGGGGAATGTGGTGAGTTGCGACTTATAATTAGAGTTTGTTTATCCTGGGGAAGGATAATGAGAATCTGAGAGTCTGGTTTAACTGGATAAAGTAATTTTATGTGTACACAGACCAGGAGATACGTGCCTGAAAACTTGTGTCCCTCAACACATCCCAATCTATGTTTAATCCTGTAATTCTCATACAGGACCTTGGACTCACAAACAGTAGTAGGAAAAAAAAATCTCCAAGTAGAACCCTAAATATCATAATTATCTTTATAAGGCTGCAAGGGTTGACCACAAAACACACAGACATCACCTTCTGGCAAGTTCCTGTTTATTTGCTCTCTCCCCTACCATGCCTTTTACAAGGTTTAGCTGTCACTCAGGTTCTAATTTTGAGTGTCTTGTGTCATCACTCCTCCTGTCCTGACTTACAGCCAGCCCAGCTGCGTGTTGTGGGAGGGACTTTTGAGGGTGACAATCTGCAGTTAAATTCTTATCAGTAAAATCCTTATCTGATGTGTCCACTGACTAAAATCAGTTGGTGATGCCACTGACCCCAGCCTCTACCCAAGTGCTGTTCTCCTAAATAGATTTGTTTTCTCACTGTTGGTTTTCAAACCATCATTTTTCTGGGAGGAAAAAAAAAAGTTGTTTTTCTAATTTTCCTCTGTTTACTTTCCATAACTTGAAGAGTCTGTTTGAAGATGTTGACAAAAATAGCTGTTTCTCAATCTACGTAATTATGGAAAAATCATTCCTTTTTCTAAGCATGTGAGCCTTTTTTTTTTTTCCCCAACTATCATGCATTTCACTCAATAATATCACTTTTTAGTATTATTCTGGAGGCAACCTAGTCTGCATTGAAAGACATACTAAATCATACCCTTGATCCCTAACAATTTCATTATACAAGAAATCTTATTTAGAAAGAAGCGAGACACTTGTTAAGATACTACTTAAGCTGCAAATTTAACCACTTAGATATTGTGAAATGCTAGATTAAACATTTAATTTCCCTTATGCATTTTGAGAATATCAGCATGCATATATACTCTGGTTTTTTAAGTTCATTATGTGCCAAAGGAGATATTTCAGTAGCTTGTCCAGACTTTGTATTTTGTTGTATTTTCACAGATGTGGTAGTGACACCCTCACTGACTGTTGAAATCCAAAGGTATTTTTCCAAGCAGGAAGGCATTAGATCTTCCCACATACAAGGGGTAGTTGGTATTTTAGAGCATGCATGAAACATTTCCCAAAGCATTTTTGACTCCCATTCATCTCTTTCACTAGGATGTGCCTTATTTCAGAAATTGCAGCTTCATTTGAGGAAATTGGTGAAATCACGATGGCTGCTACATTAAGAATAACAACCACCAACCCACCCCAGCCCAGGCAATCATCCAGCAGGATTATTTCATGCTGAGTGGTTCAAGTCTGGAAAAGAAATGCAGAGCTGACATCCAGGTTGTGTCAGGGAGAATGCTGGAATAGTGGGACGATTTTTCTGACAATATGAGATACAAATGGATTCAAATCAATGTATTTGGATGTTAAATGCCTTTCAGGCTTGGAGGTTGGTTGTGCTGTGAAAAATGCCCTCAAGGTTTTTAAAAATTGTGCATCATAGAGGCTTGGGGGACCTGCAGAGTATTTGGGTCCTCTCCTTTTGCATTTCCCTGCCAGGATTGAGCCATTCAGTACTTTCAAGTCGTGTTTCAGATACCTTCAAGAACATCAACTTTCTTTTGCAAAGTCAAGAAGTCCTGGCATGCTGCTGCTGGGGGAAAGGTACTTGGAATAATTATGCTCCAGAGAACAGAACTGAGAACATTTCTGGAGGGGAAAACAGCAACTGCAGTCAAACAAGCTGCTAAATAAAGAAACATCATTAGACAACAGGGCTAACCTTGGGTTTGCTGCATTGCTTTTAGTTCCTTATAGTAGGAGAAAACATAAACAGGAAAGAACCAGAAAGTGCCCTGATAGGAGAGAAAAATTATCTTCTTGTGTCTGTGCTGCCAACAAGACAGAGTTAGCAAAAAAATCCCCATCTTGTAACAGGCCCAAAAATGTTGAATTCAGGCAAGGAATAAAATGCAGAGTTTGGAGTGTGCAGAGTGTAATGCTGAACACAGCCAACTATTGGCACACTTCAGGTGTAGGCTGAAGTGAGTCCCTGTTAACAAAAGTGTGTTCTTCAGTTTGATGAAAGATAAGAAGAGCTAATCATCCATCTTTACATCTTTTTGCTGAATTTCAGCTTGGTTATGTTTTGAGTGTGTGCCTTTGATGCTTAGAGCAGCTGGCTCCTGCAGGAGAGCGTAGCTGGTAATTGAGGCTTGAGTGTGGTGTAGGGCAAAATATTTTGGGAAACGTGGCCTGGCAAGAATTCAAGGTCTTCCAACAAGTTGCCATTGACTTCATCTCTGTTGTGTTTGCAGAATGACCTGTATTTCCTCATTCAGTTTAAATTCCAATTTCAGGCACAGCTGCCAAGATGAAAAGAATCTGAGGCATGCGCATGCAAATACTTCAATAAAAATAATTTCCCAGCTCTATCTAGAGATTTATAAAATAATGGTGATGAATATTATGCATTTAGATTAATAGCAGATGAATGTAAATTAAATCTGTAGAGATTCACCCGCTGATTTCGATCTGGGGATTTTTTTTTTTTTCCTTGCTTTGATTTTTAAGATGCACTTATCCATAAACCCTGAGAGCATGCAAAAAATAATAATGATTACAGCTTGTAAAGAATAAATTAGCAAGAAATTCTTACTCCCCTCTAATTAATTCCCTAATAAACACCGAACAAATAACTGTTTTAAACTCACTTACATTTACAAGGTAAGCAGCAAATGGAGGTAATAAGGGAAATTAAAGTGTGGCAGCAGCCAGTGAAGTGAAGGGGGCTGTGGGAGGATGGAGTGAGAGTCTGTGCCTCAGCACAGGGAGAAGAACATGGAAAACCACTGCCCAGCTCCTGCACTAGGGACTGTGCATTTTGAAGAAGCAAAATATGATTTCCCTCAGAACAAACCAATGCTTCCTTACAGACCTGTTGTGCCCTCACCTGCATATTTCTCATCTCTCTGGTGTGTGTGGACACCTTCAGCTGATGCTGTTTGTGTGCTTCATCCTCCTTGAGAGCAGCAGTCGAGGATCTGGCTGGGAAAAGCTTTTCCCTCTGCATGTGCAGCTTCTGCTGCCTTTTTCTGATGCTCATATAAAGAGCCTGGAAGTCTCAATCTCCTCTGAAATGGTTGGAGTATCAACACCTGCGAGATAGGCCACTTACAGATTAGTGTTTAATGAAAAACACTCTGAACTACCCAGTGGTAACTTTGTAGATAAAGCTGCCTGGTGGTTGGAGTGGTGAGAACACCAAGATTTAGCTGTAAATAATTACAATTGCTTTAGATCACTACTGTTGAAAAACATTTTCTGTGCTCTATGTTTATGGATATTGTGTAGTGTGTGTATTAGTTCAGAAACAAATCTCAACCCCCTTTTTAAAAGGGATTTTTGCTTTCAAGATCTGAAGAAAAATAGTCCTAATTTTGCCTACACTTATTAGAATCCATATAACTCAGTTCTTATTTCTTTCTAGATTGAATAGCTCCTCTTCCTCTCAGCTGATTACACAATGCATGTATTTATAGATAATAACTATCCCCCCTCTTAGCTGTTTGGTGGAAGCCAAACTCTCTAATTCTCCTCTAACAAGAGCCTACTCTGGGTTCTGTGATCACTTCTGAAACTTTCTCTGTAGCTCCTTCAGGTTCAATTCACCTCACAGTACTGGTGACCAGAGTTTGGGATGATAACTTGTCAGTTCCTATATCAGGCTCATATCATTTATCAAAATTCAGGCAGAGAAGATTTCAAAGCTTCCTGTGCCAAGAAAAAAGAAAAATTAGCAGCTTAGGTATGATCTGGCCAGCAAGCCCATGCTGTCTGGTTGTTGTTTTACCTTCATGTGATTAATATTCCTTTCATCATCTCATCTAAAGCTTTGCCTATCACTCCAATGTGCATGCAGCTGCTGGGGTTATTTCTCCCCCCTCTTCCAAAATTGTAGATATGTTGTAGGTTTTCTCCAGTCTCCAGGTTTTGCAGGTTTTCAGCTGCTGTTGTTAGTGCTCAAGCAGCATGTTATAGCTGGAGTCTCCAGTTGGAATTGTGCCTGGACTGTGGATTTTCCAGTTAAGTAGCACATGCCAGGGCTGTAGCTAGAGGAGTTGGCAGGGATGTACATTCTGCTTCCATACAGTTTTTAGTTGATTCTCTTTATCCATCCATGGAAGTGGCAGGCGTGTTAAGTAGGGCATGGATTGCTGTGCTTGTGCCTTAACATTAAAACTCCCTGTGTTATGTGGGGAGCAGAGCAACTCCAAGGTCCCAATCTCCCAATTGTTTTAAATTTAGATATGTAAAAAGCATTTATTGTTTTAATATAGACAAGCCAAAAGCTTTGTGCTGTTAACATGAATGTGCAGTCTCCAAACTCCTCCACAAAACCCAACTAGTCAGAAGGAGAACTACTCCAGAGCAGTGGAGTTCTGCCAAAAACACCCTCACCTGCTGAAGTAGCTTCTAAAATCAAACAACTGGAGCCATTAATTTGTTGATATTTGTTTAGATGCCTCCAACTTATTCTGCATGCATTTAAAAAGGGCTTTTCTAAAAGTTCTAAAGCCTTGAATCTCATTCAGTCTTGGAAAAACCTTCTGTTGATGGACAAATTTTCCTGAGGAGGTAGAGCAGGAGTTGCACAGTGGTTTTCCATGTGGGATGAAAGTCTCTGCTCCTGCTGTTCACTGTTTGGGGCATTCTGTTGAAAAAAATACATTTTACTTGCTTCAAAGTAAAAAACACAATCTCTGTGTAGTCTGTGATCCCCTGACAGTGGGAAATAATGGCATGAGAACATCAGCCCCAGAATATGATAGATCCCTTCTTGGGCAGGCATTTAATCATCATAATCATACATGCTTGAGTTGGGATTTGAAAGGAAAAGTTTCTTAATAGAAATATTGCTTTTTTTTTGGTTGTTTTTAAGTATACTGCTTAAACTTCAATTCACTGTACTCTTCCTTGTGACTCTCAAGCTACAAATTGCCAGGTTATTCTCAGTTACGTGAATAAAAAAATCAGTTAAGTACCATTATGAAGGCTGCCTACAAAGATGCTTTTGTATTTTCTTCTGGGGCAGGTCCTCCCCCAGCTCTTTTCATTTTTGAATATGGCTGCACTTAATGAATTCTCCTTTTGCTCCTGTTCTTCCCTGCTTGTGTGAGTGGGATGAGCAGCAGTGCAAGGGCAATTTTAGCAGATCCAAACCAGTTCCAGCCAGGTACATTCAAAGTGTTCCTGTCCATACAATTCCTTCCCGCTGCCTGCTGCAACAAATCTAAGTTGTTTGGATGAGAAACTTCTGGGTTTGAGTGTTCTTGTGGTGGAGCCTTTCCTGGAAAGGGAGAGCAGTGGCAAAGGCAGCAGTGGGATGAGGAGATGCCATGTTAATGGGTGTGGGACTAGGATAGGGAGGTACTTCAGGTCACAAACTCATTGCTCCTTTCCTTCACTGATTGTCTCGTGTATTTAGGCTCTAAGATTAAGGATTGTGGCTTGGTTTTTTTGGAGTATGTACTGACACTCTGACTGGGAAGTGTTTTTATATACCAAGCTGAGCTTATACCCTCTCAACACTGACTTTGGCCTTGAACTGTAGCATCAGCTGGCTGAGACTGATGTATGGCTGAAGTCTTACCTGCTGTGGAAATTTTCTTTTTCCAGTGCACTGCTTCTAGCACCTGGGATGATGGCTGATCATAGCACCCTGAGTCTTCCTTATGTTCTTTGCCTATTTGTGATGGTCAATTCACTGAGATGAAGGCAGGCAGCAAATCTTTACTTCTTGTAAATCTTCCTGGTTCTTTGCACTAAGATTTGTGCTGTTAAATCTCTGTGTCTGTTTCTAGACTGCTCAGCCACAGCATCTGTAAATCCAAGTAAATGAAATTTTCCTTTAATGAGGCAGCAAAGAACTCTATGCATAGCTGCAGAAGAATTGTTTCACTTTCATTATTAAAAGGGCACTTAGCATGAAAATTCCCTCTCATTTTTGTCCTAATAGCTCAATGTTTTATGCTTTATATAAATGGCAGATAATTTTCCCTGTACTAAAAAATATTGCTGTTCTTACAGCTCCAGGGGTACATGGAGAGACTCTGTGGTATTAAGATATCCAAAACTTTTCAGTTTGGGGTTTTTTTTCTGTAGGAATGCTTCCTGTAAGAGCTTGCAGGATGGATGTTGAAGGTTCTTCCTGGAGTGCCAGGAAACCTTTCAAGGTGTTCAGAGCTCTTTCCCAGAGCAGTTGAGTCAGATAATAAATGCTGATTCTTGCCTTGCTGAGGTCCTCCAAGTCTTTTTGAATTAGGAATTAGTGTCTACCCAGTAAAGTTTAAACACAAGTTCAAATTTACAGATGATGTTTTGGGTGGTAAGAAATCATTCTGTTCTCATTCTCTTAAAGTGATTTTTTGAAAAATTTCCATTCTTTGTGATACCAAGCTCCATGGTTCTGCCAGTGGTTCAGAAATGCTAGTCCAGACCTAGGGAGCCATGTGCTCCAAGCAGGGTTTAAACCCATCCCTTGCTGTTTTCCAGGCTGCTGCTCTGTGTAAGGAGCATATCTGTCCTTTCTCCCACCTCCTCACTGCCTCGGGGGATGTCCCTTGTCACCACAGGTAACAGAACAAATGGCAGCAATGCCTCCCC